>CM057134.1:11952697-12153582 GCA_029964075.1 Patiria pectinifera
GAGAAGACTTGCTCATTTTCAAAACTGCTCCTAATTTTTCATATTCCGCAGTTTCTTTGCAATTGATTACACACCTGTGAAGAGGAACAAGCCTGCCAGACTGATTCTCTGACCTTGCAATTCCCCAAAGTTTACAAATTGTTCCGTTTCATCTTAAGTGGGATCAGGGAACCAGAGTACAAGAAAATGATTGGTTTTCTTGGTTTTTCCAGCATCTACAAGCCCAAAACGTGAAACAAGTCAGTTTAACAATACTTGCTATAACATTTATTTTTTGCAAATCGATTTATTTCTGAAAATTGCAGCAAAAGCAAATGTTGTACATTCCCTTTAAAAGTATATACAACATTTGCAAACATTAAAAACAAAACTACCAATATTACCGTGAAATATCTTATTGACTGTAGTGAATAATAGTTTTAAGCATCATGTGAAATAATCACACCTGGTGTGCTGTTATTTTCATGAAAAGTGGACTTTTTGTATCAATTTCCAACAATGGTCGGCCGACCATCTTCAAAAAAAAAATTGACTTTTTTTCGAATAGTGCTTCCAATTTAACACATTTAGTTAGTCTCCTTTTTTGCAATCGGTTACACATCCGTGCGTAGTTGCAAGCCGCCCAGTCTGGTTCCCTGACCTGACAATTCCCCGGCGCCTATAAATTTGATCAGAAATAGGGTCAGGGAACCAGACTACAAGAACAGCATTTTTTTTCTTGTTTTTTTTCCAGCAGGAATTAACACAAAACTTGAAACAGATCAGTGTAGCAATATTGGCTATAAAATACTAACCCAAAAATCCATGGATTTCTGAAAATTACAGCAAAAGCAAATGTTGTATATTAGGCCAAAAAAAAAAATAAGTCGGTCTCTGGTCAGCGCGCGCGTCGATTTTAATCATGCGCGTCGATCTTTTTTTTTTTCTAAAATGTTCCGCGGTAGCTCCAACAGCGCCCTCTATTTCCGCACCTCCTCAATTTTTTTTACCAAAGAGCACCAAGGAATGGGAAATTGCACCAAGGCAAATGATCGAAAGCACCAAGGCAAATTATGGAGGACACCAATGTACATGAGGACACCAAAAAAGCAAAATAGTACCTACCTTGTCTGTACAATCCAAGCTTGAAAAAAAAAAAAAAAAGCAAAAAAAAAAAAAAAATCCGCGTGGCCGCGTCAATTCCGGAACTGTGGTCTGACCAGAGACCGAATTTTTTTTTTTTTGACCTTACTTAATTAACTTAGATCAAACAAATTCAGATACTTTAGGAGTTAAACAAAGACATTGACTGGTGCAGGGTTTGAACCTGCGACCTCCGGATTACCGTTCCAGTGCTCTACCAACTGAGCTATCCAGCCCTGTGTTGGCGGTTCCCCAATTCGTCAATGTCTTTGTTCAAGGGGTGCGCTAGTCAGAAGCCATAAACCTGAATATGCCATGCAGCCAGGGATCTCACCCAAAGTCACGATCCAGACCTGGGAAATAGCAAACGGGGATCACTCGGAGGATACGGTTATCCGGAGGTCGCAGGTTCAAACCCCGCTCTTGTCAATTCCTTTGTTCAACAATAAAACAACAATTTCAGATACTGACAACAGTGGAAAATAATAGTGCATCCTTGTCACATATAGGGCAATAGTATACAAATATTGAATGCTTCGAGTGGTGTAGTAAAACTAGCCTCCCGAGGTGATCCATGGACCATTCTATTTTCCCGAGGCGAAGCCGAGGGAAAATAGAATGGTCCATGGATCACCGAGGGAGGCTAGTTTAACTTCACCACGAGATAAAGCATTCAATATTTGTTTTATAACACTTCACCCACAGATTCTGCTTGATTTTAATATTTTACATTATTTAAATCTGAACACAGTTGAAATAAACTTCAATTTCAATACAAAATTGGTTGAAAATGGATTTCTCTCTTCCAAACTACCCCATCACAAAGTGTTTGAACCCAAGTCTGCGGCGCGCTCTCTTTGGAACAATACGTGCCACGCCGACCACCGTTGGAAATGTATACAAAAATACCATTTTCTTGAAAATGACTTCACACCAGGTGCCATAATTTTACAGAATGCTTCAGACTGTCATTTACCAACATCCTAGTAAGGTATTTTGTAAAAACTTAGTAGTTTTATTTTTCGATGTTTGCAAATGTTTAAACCAGCATGCATTCGATTCTAATCAGTCAACATGTGGTTCTCATTATATCTTGTTTTGACTTGCTCTTGTCAGGGTTATCTGCTGACTGCGTACGTCCTGCTCTCCACCGACGGCTATGACGTCATGTGGACCACGCCCCACTGCATCTTGACCCTGCGCATGATAGGCACGGCCTTTGACCTTTTTGACGGGCAGAAGGATGAGGCAAGTATCAGTTCAAATGTTATCCAAAAAAAAAATACCCTGAATGAAATTTCATGTAATTTACTTGTATTCCTAGTCACTGTGAAATCAAAATATGTGAACCAGTTGCTACAGCAATACATGTAAGCCAGTATTTGTGTCCCTTCCCATGGTAACCCATTGGTGGGGGGGGGGGGCATTTTTCAGTGCATCATGGAAAAAAGGCGACATCTGTGTTAATTTCCCATGTGCACATTGGATGGGTCCTAATAAATGTGTAATGATTATATATAGCGCTTTCCACGAAAAGTAGGTCTTAAAGGCAAAATACAACATTTGCAAACATCGAAAAATAAAACTGCTAAGTTTTTACGAAATACCTGACTAGGTTGTTGGTAAATGACAGTCTAAAGCATCCTGTAAAATTATGGCACCTGGTGTGAAGTCATTTGCAAGAAAATGGTATTTTTGTACACATTTCCAACGGTGGTCGGCCGACCACCATTGGAAAAACCTAACTATTTTCAACTACTGCTCCAAATTACCATTTTTTTCAGTCCAAATTTTGTTTGCTATTGGTTACATGTTCATGAACGGGTGCAGGCCAGCTAGACTGGTTCCCTTACCTTACAATTTTCCGGCATCAATACATTGATCCATTTCATCTTTAGTGGAGTCAGGGAACCAGACTACTTGAACATTTTTGTTTTTCTTGGTTTTTCCAGCGTTTTCAAACACAAAACTTCAAACATGTCAGTGTAACAATATTTGATCTATTATATTAACCCCTCAAATAGTTCATTTCTGAAAATTACAGCAAAAGCCAATGATGTACATTCCCTTTAAAGCGCTTCAAAATTATTACCCCAGTTCATTAGGCCACGAGACCAGGGCCCAATTTCACGGCGCTGCTTAACAGTTAGCAGAAAAGTTGTGCTTAGCATAGCAGAAAAATGTGCTAACTTTAAGCACTATTTCACGCATGGACGTGCTAACGGTCTCGCGTGCATGGAGATTTATATTGTTACGTCACTAAGTTAAGCAATTTTTTTCCACTGAGGTTAGCGTGCCTTTTGCTGTGCTTACTGCTTACGGTCTCCATGAAATACACGGAGGCTCTGTTAGCAGAAAATAGTTTGCTTAGCAGCGCCGTGATATTGGGCCCAGTTTGCTGCAGCTGAGATCAGCGCAATCTGGTATCCACCCTCACTGGTACCCATTCATACTCCCAGGTGGGGAGAAGCAATTGCAGTAAAGCGTCTTGCCCAGGGACACAAGGACCATGTTCAGAGGGTCGGGGTTCCAACCCACATAGAATAGCACCTGACAAAACAACGTAACCATTCAAGCACGGCTCTCTACGTGGATGCCCTGGGCCCTATTTCAGGGCGCTGCTAAGCACAAAAATTTGCTTAGCACAAAAAAAGCCTGGCTTATAAAAGCAGGATACCAGCCAAAACTGCGTGTGATTTTCATGCAGAGCAAACAACAGCTGAATACTAATCACAAGCAATATACATCACATGGAGTTTTGGCTGGTAAGCTGCTTTTATAAGCCAGACTTTTTGTTGTGCTAAGCAAATTTTTGTGCTTAGCAGCGCCGTGAAATTGGCCCCTGTTCATCAGGCCACGAGACCACTTGTCTGAAGCCAGTATCGGCACCCATTTATACTCCTGGGTGGAGAGAGCCAATTGTAGTAAAGTGTCTTTCCCAGGGACATAAAAGTTCCATGTTGGGGGGGGGGGGGGGGGGGGTTTCGGGGTTCAAACCACGTACCATGGCATTTGGGATGAACACCATAACCATTGGACCCCAACACTCCAAGTGCTTGATGCAAATGCTTGACGGTGAATTGCATTGCGAATCATTCCAATGGCTTTCAATTCCCGCAGAGTCAACTCAGCGCCGAGCAGAAACAGCTGAACATCAAGACCGTCCCCTCCCTCCTGGAGATGTGCGGCTACACCTACTTCCCCGGGGGGTTCTTTGCGGGACCCCAGTTCTCCATCCGACGGTACCTGGACTTCACGGCGGAGAAACTCCTAGACAACGACAAGGGGCACCCGCCTGCCTGCGTCATGCCGGCGCTGAGCCGCCTCGGTGTGGGTGCAGTGTACGCCATTTTGGAGTGCGTACTGGCGCCCATGTTCTCCAATGCGTTCTTGCAGTCGGAAGAGTTTGCCGTGAGTAAACTTTCCCCTTTTACTCTGTCTTTTCCAGTGGTTCGGTCACACATTATTATTATTATTATTAATCATTTCCGGTAATGAAACCAAGGATTCCTCAAAAGCGCCCTAGGCACTGTAGCTCGCAAGCCTGAAGAAACCTGTGGAGAGAAGACAATGAGAAGAAGTTACAGTTTTAGAGGTGGGAGGAAAAGCACAGAAGAATATTCTGGGGAAAACCCACGGTATCAGGCAGGGACTGAAAACCCAATCCACATATTGGCCCAGGCGGGATTCAAACCCGGGTCACAGCGGTGGAAGGCGAGGAAAGTACCGCTATGCCATCCCGACTCCCCGACATGGGTCGCACAGGTTATGGACGCCATAGACCATTTCACAAATGCCGCCATCTTTGTGGTCGCGTAGAAAAGTCGGAGATGTTTCATTGTAAACATGTCCCATCATGCTGTTGAAGCATGATGGGACGTATTTTCAATGAAAAGCCTCCTGAGAATAACCATGTGACCCCAAACATGGCGGTATCCATGAAACGTTCCATGTAAGATCCGTCAATAGACCATTATCATGTTGCGGCTATCTTGATTCCCCAACAACAACCTCGTTCTTGCTGCGCCATGTTGTTTCCCATCATGCCTTGCGCGATCTTAACCCCTCATGTGGATTTGTCTCATTCAAATGTGTCAAAATATGACACATTATAATTAGGGCTGCAGTCGATGTATATAACGCGCGACGCCATCTTTAAAATGTTGAAAGTTGTGTTTTTGAAGAATCAATCCTTTCAAACATAAGGTTTTGACGTCGCGTTAATATTTAGCAAGGATTTGTATTACATGTACCTACCTCTTCGTCCCTTTACATATACAACCGAAGATACAGGTTTTTTTAAGCGAAAAACAAGGCTGCCATAATCCATATCGTACAGGTATCGCGCAGTTTTGAAAAACGAAATGTTCGCACATGACGTGACGTGCAAAGCACGCGAGCGCATTATGGGCGTGCAGTCTTTGAACTGAGCACGCAGTACGCTCTGAATAAGCAGTCGGCATCGTTTACGTGTTCATCACGTCAGCATCGTTTACGTGTTCATCACGGCCAGGGGTTAGTGAAGGAACGCGCACGCGCCCATGGAGTCGAGGCCAATGCACACATAATGTGTTGTGTAATGAGCTTACTGCCATTGCCATTGTTTCCCCCTTGTTTTAATGCTTCTTGAAAAATTGCTCCTTAATTATTATTTTCTTTTCTTGTCCAGAATTCGTCGCTACTCTACCAGATCATTGTGGTTGGAATCTGGCACAAGATTGTGTTCTTCAAGTACTGCACAGTGTTTCTTATTGTGGTAAGAGTTGTATCTTTGGGGGGAAAAAAAATTGAACCCTAACCCTCCTCAATCCTCCAAAATCCTCCAAAATCCTCCAAAATCCTCCAGGTGGTTTTTGGAGGATTTTGGAGGATTGTGGCTGAATGGCAAAAAAGTGTTGGTTGATTTTGGAGGATGCATCGTGTCCAGTTTGTAGGCTGTACCCAGCACTGTTTAGGTTCAGCCATGCATAATTGAGCCCTGCATTATGCTCAATGTCATCCGCACTGCTTCTGAATGTCATCCGCAATGCCTCAACCCATTAACAGTGATTGTTGGAGGATTTTGAAGGATTGAGGCAATGGACACCACTCCACTCAACAAATTCAAGAGTCCAGCACCCGATTTCATGAAACTCATCGTAACTTACAATGTATCTCTTGAAATTTTTTAAATGTAAAACAAAATGGCGACCCTGTGATGCAATTTTAAAGGAAATCAAGCTCTCAGTGGACTGTGTAGCTACTTTGAAATTTCAACTGCAATATTCCAGGCTAATTCATAATTATTCAATACTTTTTCTATTAACAACTTTACACACATTGTCTCGGTATTAGAGTCTCCTTTATGTATTTTTATGGCATAAAACTGGCTAAGAAAAGGATTCTTCTTATTTTGCGATGACCACTAGACACGTCGTAACTTGCGACGTGTTTTAAGCCGTTGTCAAGGAACTTAAACACATTGCAAGTTTCGTGAAATGGATTATACGACGCGTTGCGAGTTGCGACGTGTTACGTGACGTGTTACACGTCGTAACTCGCAGATTGAGGAAATATGGCAAAAGTGTGCTGCTGATTTTGGAGCGATGCACTGTTTCAAGGTCTTGGGCCGGACCTTGTGTTGTTAATGCTCAGCCATGCATGAATTTAGGCCTAGATTATACTTGAAATCCTCCACACTGCTCCAGGATGTCACCGGCTCTGCCTCAACATTTTGACATTGATTGCTGTAGGATTTTGCGGGATTGAGGCGGTGGTCACCCCTCCAAGGACCACATTCAAGAAATAACGGAGCATAGATGCAGGATTGAGGCCTTATGCAATTTTTACATGGAGGCAGTTGTAGGATTGAGGTTGCATCCTAGCAAAAATGTCTAGTGAGTTTTAAGTCATTTGGAAGGTATGGTAGAGCAAGGGTTAGGCTTTATCTTGATTTTTCTTCTTCAAATTCAAACCTTTTTTTTCCTTCCTTGTTTAGGACGGGTCCTGCATCATGAGCGGCCTGCCCTACAACGGCAAAGACGAGAAGGGCAATGCATTGTGGGACGCCTGCACCAGCGTCATACCCTGGAAGCTGGAGACAGCGACGGTCACTGCAGAGTACATCCGCTCCTTCAACATCACCACCAACGTCTGGGTGTCCAGGTCTGTGGTTTAATCAAGAACTTCTTCGAGCTTACCGTGCACGATTTAAAGGGAAAATACACCATTTGCAAACATCAAAAAATAAAACTACCAAATCATTTTGAAATACCTTGCTGGACTGTTAGTGAATGACAGTGTAAAGCATCCTGTAAAATCATGGCACCTGGTATACTGTCATTTTCAAGAAAAGTGGTATTTTTGTATCAATTTCCAACGCTGATCGGCCGATCAGCGTTGGAAACAACTGGCTTTTTTCAAATACTGGCCCCAATTGACCATCGCACTTGTTTGCAATCGATTACACACCTATGAACGGGTACGAGCCAGCTAGACTGGTTCCCTGACCTTACAATTCCCCAATGTATGTAAACCGCTCTGTTTCATCTTATATGGAGTCGGGGATCCAGACTACAGGAACATGATCGTTTTCCTTGGTTTTTATAGCATTTTCGAACCCAAAACCTCAAAAAAGTCAGTGTAACTATATTTGCTATATATTTCCAACCCCCCAATTCCATCCATTTCTGAAAATTACAGCAAAAGCAACGATGTATATTCCCTTTAAGACAGAGGGGTCCCTCGGTATCACTATACACTATACGCAATCTAGATTATTGTTACCTAACAACATCCCCCTAGATATCTCAAAAGAATTCCTGCGATTCCAAGAACGCACTGATCAACACAAAGGAGGGGAGGGGGACGGCCCTCTGTTGCCTGTCTTGCTTCAGATGTTTTAGAGACCTCGCACAGACTGTTAATGCCTTGAGCTCCGTGCGCTAACAACGACGCCCCAAAGCTATTACCTAACAACGACATTCCATGGGCGGGACATTTCGCTGGTTGACACGCACCGTTCCTTGTGTGTGACGCACGTACACCAGGAGATTTGTACTATGTACACGCAGTGGTACGGCCGCGCGTCGCGGCAAAATTGCAGTCGGGCAAGACGGCGTCGGTCGGTCACCCCCAACTGTGCTTCCTTTGCTGGTGAGGGGGTACTTGTGAACGGAGCTGTGCTCTTTTCGCATTTCATCCTGAAAAATAAGATTCCTTTTCTAAATTGCTATTTTTCAGGAAATAAAAAAGTTATTCACTTTTGAATGACACATCTACAGAAAAAAAGGCCCACGTTTAGTTATTGAATGATTACTTAACAAACTTCAAGCAGCCTGACAATAATTTTGTTCTCTCGGGATAGACTGGTTCCCGACCCACAATCAGTATCAATCATGTCAAGACCGGGAGTCAGTCTGCTCACAAAGCAGATCTGTTTGTGCCCCAAAAATGGAGATTTCTTTTTTATTTGAATTAAACATACTTGTTGAAAACTCATTAAGAGAAAACAAAATTGAACTTGCTGAAGAGTATGGGAAAGCAACCTCAACATACCTGTAGGTCAGTTGATTCATTTGAATGTTAAAGTAAGATTTTAATTGAAATTGTCTTTGTGTCTTACTCTGTGTGATCTGCTCACAAGTGCCCAATTATCGGGCTTATTTTTTCAGTGATATTAACTCTTTCAGTGCCTGCAAAATTTGAAAAGTTTAACCCTAAAGTGCCCAACTTCAAGCGTTTTTGTTAATTGTTCAAAATTCTGTAAAAAAAAAGTAAATAAGTTTTACTCACTAAATTTGTTGTTGTTGCTCTCTGGTATATCCTTGGTATATTGGAAAGTCAATAGTAGTCACATACATAGTGATACACCCTGAAACACTGTCCTGCACACAGGGGAATTCCGCACTTTTTGCAGAAAATACGAGTGTCAGTGCTGCGCCCTCTCGCAAGAACTCGAATGAAACAAATAAATACAGGTCGTACCTGAATGAAAATGATATTATTAGAAAGAGCGAGAGCGCCCCCTTGTGATAACATGCTTACTCTACCTTGTACATGTACGAGGTTTGGCAATTTTGAGTACGTACATTACCTCGTATATGTACGAGGTTGGCAATTTCAAACTAACAAATGTACCTCGTACATGTACGACTATGGCACTGAAATAGTTAAAGAGAATTAGTTCATACTGATCTGGTAATTGTGTTTCCTTGTAGGTACGTCTTCAAGAGGCTGAAGTTTCTGAACAATCGCTACATCTCTCAGACGGCCGCCGTCATGTTTCTGGCGGTCTGGCACGGCATGTATATTGGCTACTATATATGCTTCGGGTTGGAGATCTTTGTCACTGCCACGGAGACATTTGTAAGCACGTCTCAAAATTGTTGATTTTTTTTCTTTTTCAAAGATATGTTTTGTTCAAAGTTTAAAGGGACTATACAACATTTGCAAACATCAAAAAATGAAACTACCAAATTATTATGAAATACTGGACTGTAAGTGAATGGCAGTCTAAAGCTGTAGAATCGTGGCACCTGGTGTGCTGTCATTTTCAACAAAAGTGGTATTTTTGTATCAACTTCCAATGCTGCTCGGCTGACCAGCGTTGGAAAAATCTGACTTTTTGTCCACTACCATGACTACTGCCCTCAATTTACCAAATTTAGTCAGTCCACATTTTTTTTTGCATTTGGTTACATGTCTGTGAACGGGTGGAAGCCAGCGAGACTGGTTCCCTGACTTTACAATTCCCCGACATCTTTAAATTGCTCCGTTTCATCTTAAGTGGGGTCAGGGAACCAGACTACAGGAACATGATTGTTTTTTGTTGGTTTTTCCAGCATCTATGAACACAAAACTTCAAAAAAAGTCAGTGAAACAATATTTGCTATAAAACACTAACCCCCCAAAACCATGCAATACTGAAAATTACATCAAAAGCAAATATTGTATATTCCCTTTAATTTCAGCAGGTAGGACAAGAAATGATACCAGTTTTTTTTCCCCGAACACTTTGCAACTAAGGATGGATTTCTGTTTCTCTCCCAAAATTGGTTCAATAACTGCCATAATTCATGCACAAATCTTGAATTTGATGTAAATCAAAGTGAACTAGATGCTGTGACATTTTAAGTTTTTCAAATACTTTTAAACTCATAATTCATTAAATTTGAATTTTTAATTCCTAATGGTGGCAAATTAAAACTCTACAACTTGAAACTGGAAATAAGTTGAAAAATCTGTGCAAATGGACATCTTGATATCAATATACGTTTCATTTAAGTGTTGCAATGATTTATTTTCACATTGGCACTTACATGTACATGTACATGTATGCAAAAAAAAAAACGCCAAAAAAACCACAAAAATATGTACCCAAATTACCCACATTTGGACTTATTTCTGGCTCGTATTTGGACTTATTTACGCTCATAAGTTCAACTGGAAATGACGTCAGATTTATTTATTTTTGATCTCCTAGGTACAAGACGCAGTCAAGAGATATCCCCCTCTCACCAAGCTTGTCAGCAACCCCGCCCTAAAGTTCCCCATCTTTGCTCTACTCAAGATCACCGTCTCCCTGTCTGTAGGCTACCCTCTCCTGGGTTTTGTTCTCCTACGATGGCGAAGGATACGACTGGTAGGTTAACAGATCCAGCCACAAATTTTTTTGTAAAAAATAATTTTCTGTTTGTTTTAATAAGGGGATAATAGTGTATTGGAGCAGTTATGTGGTTTAAAACCAGTTTGGCCGCTAAAAATGGCCCGAGTGGAAGCCAGGGCTATTATTGGCGACCACGTCCATGTTATATTAAACCAGTTTTAAACATTACTATATATAAATGTAAAAAAGATGACAAACTTCCAATGATTATGTTCCACCATTTTACTCCCATTTTGGAGCCATTTCTATGATCTGTGCAGAGCACGCGCACTCAACATCTCCATATATGGAGATTAATATCGTCACCGTTTTCACGAAGAGGCGAATTTAGTACTTCACTGTCTGAACAAACATTCGAGATAATCGCGTTTAAAGTTGGTCCTTTTTTCATTTGACAATTTGAAACTTAAAGATGCATAAAATGTGCAAGATTTAGGTATCAGAGGAAAGAAAAGCTTCTAATCTTCTTAAATGTAGCAAACTTTAAGAAAAACAGGTAATTAGGTTTGCAGAACTAATCAATTAAGAGAAGTGGCTGTTCGTGAAAACGAAAAAAAAAAAAACAATTAGCAAATTTGCCCCTTCGTGAAAACGCTAAAGTGACTACGCGCAGATTTCGCCCTTCTGCGGTCTGAGTCAATGCATTTTTTGTACAGTATGTGCAGATTCTGCCCCACTACGCGTGCGCCTTGAAATTTGCCCCCTTCGTGAAAATGTTTTATTGTACTCGCATGGAATTCGCCCCTTCGTGATATACGCGCCATTGTGTTACAATGTATTTATTTACTGAAAATTTATTAATACCATAGAAAGCGAAAATTCGCCCCTTCGTGAAAATGCAAAACGGCACTTTTGGCAAATTCGCCCATTCCTTAATTAGGTTAATTAAGATTTTAATTAATTTTTTCAAAGTATAGCCTCACCAGGTTGTAGATATTGATATATTTATTCATTTTCACCAAAAAACCAAATTAAAAAAAACAGACGATTTTCATGAAATTCGCCCCTTCGTGAAAACGGTGACGTTATTATTAATCATTTCTGGTAATGAAACCAAGGATTCCTCAAAAGCGCCCTAGGCACTGTAGCTCGCAAGCCTGAAGAAACCTGTGGAGAGAAGACAATGAGAAGAAATTACAGTTTTAGAGGTGGGAGGAAAAGCCCAGAAGAATATTCTGGGGTAAACCCACGGAATCAGGTAGGGACTGAAAACCCAATCCACATATTGGCCCAGGCGGGATTCGAACCAGGGTCACAGCGGTGGAAGGCGAGGAAAGTACCGCTACGCCAACCTGACACATTTGTGGTTCTCAAGCATCGCTGTTAAAGTGTGGAGCGGCGTTTAAAATCACCCAGGTTTAAAGCCACCATGTGATGGGCTCTCGACCAATAGGAATAAGTAAAACTGTCCAAGCTGAAGAGCAATTTCAAACCAACTCTCTCCGTAACTGTGGACCATTAAGCGCCATTTCTCTTATTAAAGAAAAAGTTACGAAATTCATCTTTTGAAGTTTGAACATTTCTCTGTGTACATGGCAAAAGCTCTGGTGCATTTAAAAATATCACCATCGATACACTTGTCGGATTTTCTTTTCAGGTTGTTAACCAAAAGAACGCCTTAATGTATTGCAATTGGCCGCATTTACGATGACATTGTCAAGCTGGATAATCTGTTTATCCCTGTATCTATACAGCTTTTTGGTACAAAGATTTATAAGTGACTAGAACTCAAACTCAACCCAAACTCGGACTGAGATCCAACCCAAGTAACTCGGGATTCAGACTCGGACTCAATGCAAGTGACTTAGCTATGAGTGAACCGAATTTGTACCTTCCCAAAAATTTAAATTCTATTATTTTTTAGTGCCACAATAGGGGATGAACCTGTGTCCACAGGAACGGAGTGCCCATCTCTCTTTCGAAGCGATTGGGCCAGACTCGAGTCCATGAAATGCTGCTGGGGGAGGATCGCCACACCTCCTCCACAGCGAGTCTGTTACCTTCCCAGCATTGAATAATGCCGGTACACATTTAACACATGGGTTGAGAGGAGTAATTGAGGTGTAAAAGCGCCTTACTCAAGGGCACAACACCCATGGCCACGCCGAGGCTCGAACCCACAATCTGACGATCTCGAGGCCTGTGCTCTACCGCTAGACCACATGTGCCCTCAAAATATTCATCAGTGCCACAATATAAACAAGAATGCTTTTGCAATGTTTGAGGCACTCCTTAAATGGTTCACAGTCGCTGATGAGTATTCATGCATGAGTTTGACTAATTGATTGATTTGTCCTTGCAGGTGTATGGAGCCATGTATCACATCCCTACCCTGGTGCTGATTATCTTCCCCGTCCTGTATCAGATGGTCATCCTGCCTCGCCTCAAAAAGATGGAACGAGCCGCCAAAAAAGCTGCAGAGGCTGCCCAAGACACTAAGTATGTCGATCAGACATTATAGTCAAGTCGATCACATGTCAATCACATGTCGTTCACGTGTTGATCACATGTCGATCACATGTTGATCACAATTTGATAACATGTTGATCACATGTTGATCACAAGTTGATAACATGTTGATCAAAAGTTGATCACAAGTTGATCACATGTTGATCACAAGTATGTCAATGACATGTTGCTCATATGGCAATCACATGACGATCACAAATCGATTACATGTCAATCACATGTCAATCACATGTCAATCACATGTCAATCACATGTCAATCACAAGTCATTTGGTTTCAAGTCAAGCCACAAGCTTATCAAATAAACATTAAATAATGCATTCTTTTGTTAGTGTTCATCCCATTTCACTTGTAACTTTTACTTGTGACCTTG
The DNA here is from genome assembly GCA_029964075.1 of Patiria pectinifera. NCBI lineage: Eukaryota > Metazoa > Echinodermata > Asteroidea > Valvatida > Asterinidae > Patiria > Patiria pectinifera. Next base: position 11,966,307 of record CM057134.1, read on the forward strand.
TGATGGACTTGTGAAGTAAAATGTGATTGGCTTTAACTACATCTTTAATGTGAAAAAAAGCTGGCAATTTGATGAATGTGTGTCCCTTGCCTACTTACAGACGTGTGTACTAGCGGATAATTACCCTCGCCTCCGGCTCGGGTAATTATCAGCACCCAGACTCTAAGTGGTCTTAAACAGAGTGATAAAAACCTCCGGATCACACATTTATTTCCTTAATAAAAAGGCATCAATATTACAGTTTTTTCAGATGAAATCATTTGCAAGCCATTATTCAGGTCGATGCACGCTGGTGTGCATGTTGCACATTTTCTTAAGTTGAAGTAGTTTTTTTTTACCCTAATTCCCGAGGCATTCTTGCTAGGATGTCACCTCAATCCTGCAAAATTCTTGAACTGCCTCCTTGTAAAAATTGCATACAGCCTCCATCATGTCCATCCTGCAAAATCCTCCGTTATTTCTTGAATGTGGTCCTTGGAGGGATAACCACTGCCTCAATCCTGCAACATCCTCCAACAATCACTGTCAGTATGTTGAGGCAGAGCCAGTGACATCCTGGAGCAGTGTGGAGGATTTCAAGTATAATCCAGGCCTAAATTTATCCACGGCTGAGCATAAACAACACAAGGTCCGGCCCAAGACCTTGACGCAGTGCGTCCTCCAAAACCCACCATTTTTTGCAAACAGGTTTTGGAGGATTTGGGAAGATTAGGGTTATTTCAAATCTTGAACTTTTTTTACCCTCTCTGCAGGAATTCTGAAAACGAAAAGTCGGACTGAAAGAAATCAAGAAATAACTACAGAAGAGATACAGCATTGGGTGACTGTAATCATTACCTGTATTAAACTACTCCCAAATCTACCAAAAATCCGAATGCAAAAAATAGATTGATTCTAATAGGTTCAGGATTGAAGTTTTTGTCAAATTTTCTTTTTTTACTTTGTCCACATCATGTGGTCATAAAAAGCAGGTGTGCTGAATCTTACAAAACCCCGCATGCAGTCATGACTGTCAGATTTTGATGGAAGTGGATACTGTTGCAAAATACGAATTGGTAGATTTTGGCAGATTTGGTGTTGTTGCAATTGATTGTCTCAAAAGTATGTATATTAATCTTACCAGAAATCAGCTTCAGGGTAATATAGAACATTCGCTTATATTGCTGTCATTTTCTGAAATACAGTGGAACGTCGCCATACCGAACACCGCTATATCGAACATTCGGCTATACCGAACATCAGCCTTGGCTCCCGATTTTTGTGTACAAAACTTTCCGAACATTGTTGTTGGAAATGTCAACAGAAGAGCGACAATTGGCTATTATTAAAAAGTGTGTAATTACATGATTCAATAGTCGCACGTGTTCGAAGTCGTCTTTCAGTAGCTACCAGGGCGTACTTTGTGAAGTTCTGCAATGGAATTGAACATATTAATGGACAAGTTTTGCGACTCCGCACGTGGTTTGTAAATGCAATTACACAATAACAATGATCAAAAGAGGGCGCCAAAAATGTGTGCAAATCGCTATACCGAATGATCGCTATTACGAACAATTTCTGTGGATCCCATGATGTTCGTTATAGCGACGTTCCACATAGATGGATTTGGGTGTTATTATTTTATAGCAAATGTTGTTACACCTGTTTAAGGTCTTGTGTACATGCTGGAAAAAATCCTGTTCTTGTAGTCTGGTTTCCTGACCCTACTGCAGATGAAACACAGCAATTTATATAGATGTCGGGCATTGTCAGGTCAGGAAACATGTCTAGCTGGCTTGCTCCCGTTCGTGGATGTGTAACTTATTGCAAACTGATTGTGGACTGACTTAATTTGGTAAATTGGGGCAGTATTTGACAAAAGTCTTTTTTATTTTCAATGGAAATTGATACGAAAATTGCACTTTTCTTGAAAACGACAGTACACCAGATGCCATGATTTCACAGGATGTTTGAGACTATTATTCACTTACGGTCAAGTAAGGTGTTTCGTTATAATTTGGTAGTTTGGTTTGTTGATGTTTGAAAATGTTGTAAATTGCCTTTAACCCTAAAAGGGCCGGGGGGGGGGGGGGGGGGCCCTCAACATTTTCTGCGACAGCCTCTAAAAAAATTGTTTTCGCAACCCGAGCTGTTATGACTTTTTAGCCTCGAGCTTTGCGCATCTTTTGATACCAAAAACATAAAAATCGGACCACGGGTTGCCGCGTAGCGAAAAATTTTCCGGCGCTACGGGAAAACTGAATTTTCCCATATACGTCATGTACACAGAGCAGATTTGCCATTCGTACATATGAATAATTAATTAGCCACAATTCCAAAACCTATTAACCTATAGTCATGAAATTTCTTGGGTATGTTTAGGAAGATTTGCTTTATGCATGTACTGAGTTTCAAACGTTTTCGTCACTCGATGGCCGAGATCTTGGGGGGAGGGGGGACGGAATCCAGTTGCATGCCTGTATGTACCCCAGGATTATTCCAGTTACAACGAGTTTCTGACTTTTTTAATCTTTAATGACCGATCCTGATTGACATTCCTGGGATTGCTGAAACATCAGGCCTGCATGTGAGTGTGTCAAAAGTTATGGATGCCATTTGCAAAATAAATCTGTTTTGCCTATTCAGTGAACAACACAATTAATCTGTAGTCTATGTAATAGATGGCTCTATGATATGTGAGCAGATTCGCTGATTAATTAAGCAAGACCCCGCCTCTTGACCTCCTAGATTTTGACCAATCAGCGGGCGCTTTCTATATCGGGTCTTCGGTCATTCACCCGTTGCTCATCATAGACAATGGATTAAAAAACCCTGCTTCACGCGCTTTGTTATCATGTTACACGATAACGCGCCCTGCTGTTGTTGCACTACAAAACACTGCATTCAAATTGACCAATCAAACGTTTAGTCCTGATTTGGGAATGAAATGACATCACGATTTAGTAAAGTCGACTCTGATTGACTGAGGCGCGATATCGCATAAATCTGCATGCTTTGATATATCAGACGTTAGACAGGAGTCTGGGCTTCGTGGATAACGGGTGATACTCAGACTAGTAAATCTGAAGCAGGTTATAAAAAAAAAAATTCCAGTTGGAATTTTAGCTCAGTAGATATCAAAATCCATCCCCCCATTTTGGGGGAATTTGGTGAACATGGTCCTCCAGACCGTTGCTGGTTTGACCAAATTTTGTTGGAGTGTGACGGACATATATATAGGATTACTTTAATAGGATTAATACTTGAAATAGTAAGTCCTCTTCGTACATATTTTGATGTATTTAGTAGATGGTCCAGTAGATTTAGTAATAAACAAAGAATGTAACCAAAAAATAGAGTATTAAAATGACGGTACACTTGATCAGTACGTGGTTCAAATGTTTTTTAAAAATTCAATAATGTTGTTGATATGGTTCAATTTGTGTGCAAAAAATGAATGGAATTGTTTTTAAAAAAGTGTGTGTGTTACAAAACAATCACAATGTTTAACTGAAGATTACTTAACCAACTTGTAAAGATACTTTTCTGGAGTTGCAAAGGCATGTTACCCAATGTGCTTTGCCTTTGTTTAATAGAAATTTACTTAAAACAGTTAATTGCAATATTCCTCCATTTTGAAATTCTCTCCTTTTGATCCAGTGAAAGTAGTTTAAACAACAAAGCTAGTGAGAAAAATATCTACAAAGCTTACAGGACATATTAACCTTTGACCTAAAGTTTTCATTTAAATGCCTGTTGCCATCAACCAATGTCTAAAATAAAGGGTGAGTCAAAAAAAAGCGAGACCCAAATGTCAGGACCATTGTTTTAGTGAAGTTCCGCATGTAGCACTTTCAAAATCTAGGATATGAAAACCCAATTCATAAGCTTCCTTTTAGTACAAGAACCATTTAAATCACTCTTGTAATTTTCAAGTTACAGAATTTTAAACACAACCACCGTTTTAAAGTTCAGTCCACGGATCACAAAAAGGTAAGTGTTCTTGCAGCAAAATGAAAAAAAAAATCACATAGGGACCGGATGTGTGTGAATTGTTCTCGTTTTGCTGAAAGAACGCATACCTTTTTTGTGATCCGTAGACAGAATTTTAAAACGGTGGTTGTGTTTACAATTCCGTAACTTAAAAAGTACATGAGTGATTTGAATGATTCTTGTTCTAAAAGCAAGCGTATAAATTGTGCTTTCATGTCCTAGATTTTCAAAGTGCTACATCTATAACTTCACTAAAACAATAGTCCCGACATTTTGGGTTTCATTTTTTTTTACTCACCCTGTAGAGTACCAACAAAACTTTAAATTTTTATGTAAATTGAAAATATCTGTTGCCAGTTCATGAATGTGAACACTCGTACACGTTCAGTTTCATAACTGAAATGGACATATTTGTCGTTGTCAACAATTGTTTGTAAATAAACACCTGGTGCGTCTCAGATCAAGTGGCAATTGATCACACAAAAACAGGTGCCGTAGTTTATCATTAGCTTGTCATTTTGTGGACAACTGATAGTGGAACAATTGACTTTGGAATTACCAGTCATGAAAATGGAATGCATGTCGAGGTCAAAGGTCACTGAGTACAAAGTACAGGTAGCAGATAGCAGCGATAACTTGCCAACTCTCTGACGCACTTTAGAAAAGCACTGTGTTTGCACTCCAGTGAATATGCATACTTTGTGCATGTTATTGTCTTAAACTCGTGTGAATCAAACATGATATCGTATTTGCAACAATTGACGGCCGTGCTAATGGCGCCCGTGATGTCGGTGCTCAACAACACTCTGGTCGGCTGGCTGGCCAAGCACTTCTGCATCTGGTGGCAAAGGAAGCGACCCCCGACCCAGGGATCTGTGGCGCCGGGATTCCAACCAGTGGCTGAACTTTTCAGGTTGTTTTTGCTGTCATGATCGCCCGTTTGCCAAACCATTTCAACCCAGATGTTTTTTTGTTATCCTTGAAGCTTGTTGATAACATAATTATAGTTTACAATGTGGTTTTCAGTTCATGTAAATGTTGTGTTTTGATCATTTAGTGTTTGAATCAACTATCAAGCCTGTTCTCATCATAAGCCTTTAAAAGTACAGTCCATCATTTGTAATTTGTGCATTTTGTTGGTTTGAAGCAACAAAATCTAAAGAAGGGTGCTGAACAACTAACCTGATGAAGTTTCAGTTAAGCTTCAGCTGTATATTTCGAGAAAAACAACATTCAAGGATCTCGATTTCAAATCAAAAGTTGCTGAATCTTTTTTTTGAAGTGGGCCTGAATTCAGCATCCGATACACGTTCTCACTGAGCTGATTGCAGCTATGCTATATCGCACACTGATCCGACGAATGATATCAGCCACACGCGCATGTGTGTGTCGTACCAATGCTTGGGCGCGCTTCGCCGCAAAGCAACACAAACTACTAATTTAAATTTCCCACGATGCGTCTTAAAAAGCACCGTTGGAAAGGCCTTCTTTTGCTGATTTCTTCAAAATGACAGCTTGCCAGAAAGAATGATTTTACAGGGAGTTTAGTCCCCTTACTATCTTTGAACAGAGTACGAATTTCAACAATAATTACGTCGGTTACTTTTGGATAGCTGCAAATGATGGACTTTAGCTTTAAAAATTTCGCTTGCCCACAGTTGCCCGTCGGCATAATGTCATAGGAAACATATGATCTGTACTCAGCCTTCAAAAGCACAGAAATTACGAACAAAGATATTTTCCGAGCGCAAAATATTTGTTCATCAAAAAAGCAGCTTTGTTCCATACTCGCTTGTATATTTATATTGTAAAAAATATTTATATTATTGTTTGTGAGTGGTCATTAAGGTTATATTTCAAGTTCAAATTGATCTCAATCATGTGTTCCTTTAGAAATTTGAAAAGCATTGTTCGGTTTCATGCAGGAAAAATTTTGAGACTGGAGTTGAGCAGAGCACAGGAGGCTCGGCCTTCAGCGTGTACTACAAAGGGTCAAAGGTCGTGGACCTGTGGGGCGGCTTTGCCGATACGACTGTCAGACAGCTTTGGGAGGAGGACACAATGACTGTGATATTTTCAGCAACCAAAGGTCAGTGTCGGATCATTTGCGTTTGATGCATATTTTGTGTTTCCAGTAATAATACCACTGAAAATGCAAAGAAGATTGCTCAAAACCTAATCTGTTGAAGTTTCACCCCAGACAAAATAGTCAAAAACCCATGCACAAACTTTTGATCACTATAAACCCATTTTGTCGATGGCACTCTTTCTTTCAAGTCTTTCCAAAAATCAGTCAATTAGCTGACAATAGGGCTCGTTCAATGACGGCCATCTCTGTAGGAGAACTGCAACTGCGCATTTTACGCAATCAATCAAATGTTCAAAATGTTCCAAATGCGCGCGCTTGTTGCTCGAAATGTGTTTGAAATACTACGCAGCCGATGCGCGTCATGCAAGTTGCCGCTCAAATACCGATGCACGTGGATGGTCTGTAGGAAATGACGTCATTTGAATGAGACCTATTGGAAATCACCTACATTTCTTGATTTCTTTGAAATGACAACAGGTCAGACAGAATAATATCAAGGGGAGTTAAGTAGCAGTATGATCTTTAATCCAATTCAATAAGCATTTTTTATAAACTGATTTTGGGATAAATGGGACATATATCCTCAGTGCACAAATGTGATAGTGTTATACAGTCATGACAGTTGCACTGTTAATGCAAGATCCTGCTTATTACAAGCAAAATGTTAGGTCCCAAGTCTTTGTTTTTCTTGTTTTCGCGTTTGCTTTCCAATACTGTTAATACAAGGTACCTGTTATAACAAGGTAATTCATAAAGTCCCGAGGACCTTGTTGTGAAGGTGTTCGACTGTACATTAATCAGCTCAAAAAAAAGGCAGCTCATTCAATGGTTCTTTTACTTGTATGGTATCCCTATAACATTCAACTTTTCGGTAAAATATATGCTTGGTAGTACAGAACATTCTAGAGATCCCCTGAGAAGTATTTTTTTTCTTTGCCATTAAAGCTTTAAAAGTGTAACCAAAACTGCTGAAATTTTTCAGAAATTTGTATTGTATGTTTCCACATTTGTGCTATGTTGTAAATTTCATTTAAGTCGTCCCTAAAACAATTAAGGCACTCTCCACAATGTGTCATTTAATCTTCGCAATCAATTGTTGGTTGTTTTAATGGCCGAGCAAGATTTTTGTATAGATTGCTGTGCTTGTTGATCCTAGGAATCGCTGCATTGTGCATGTCTATGCTCGTAGACAGAGGACAGCTGGATTACGACCAGACGGTGGCCTTCTATTGGCCGGAATTTGCTCAGCGTGGCAAGGAGAAGATCACCGTACGAATGCTGCTCAACCACGAAGTGAGACATTGGAAAACATTGCTGTCACATTTTAAGATAACCAAGCTGATAGCAAGAAACTGTGATAGGTTAACCAGTTTGCGCCGGGATTATTTTGACCCAGACACGGGATTGTTTTTCATGAACCTCAAAGCCAGACGGGTTCAGGCCATCATCTGCGGGTAGCACACCCTGATATTTCCTGCTTCGCTCACTGCGGGTCGCTGACAGATATTTCCAGCCTCGCTTGTTGCATGTTTATCCGTCATCTATTCCAAATACCGCAAAAGCCTTGCATACACGTCATCTGACGTTAACTGGTTAAAGCATGGCAAACCGTTTCTAAATGTCATGAGTATAAAGATAGAGAGCAAAATACTTGTGTCCCTTGGCAAGTTACTTTACTACATTTTTAATGCTGTATGTGTTATGTAAGTTGTGTAAAATCCTGCATGTTGTGAAGAAAAGGATGATGTGGAATTGGGATTTGAATCATCTGCCCTTGAACATCAGCTGAGGTCTTGCCATGATGACTGATAGCCAGGCAAATGGTTTCTAACCCAATGCCTTCTTTGTTCACGACATGAAGGACTTTACACATAAAACAGCACTGACATTCACTAAGGCAGGGAACTTGATCACAGTGTCCAAAACTGTTGTACTCAATTGACCAATGTGTAGTGATGCATGAGTGAAATTAAATGAAACTCATAGGGGTTCAGGCCAAGGATAAGTCTGCACAGTGAAAGATTTTCAAAATTGACTTCATTGTTTTGTAGTTATTTTCAAAATAGTCAGAAGCACACTTTTCTGGGACATACTGTAGATATTAACACTCGATGTTTGTTATCTGTTTTGAAACTTTAAGGCAGGGCTGGCCGCGACTGCCCAACCAATCAGCTTCAAGGATCTGAAGGACCAGGATGCTCTGGGCCGACTCCTGGCCGAGTCCCCGCCTTGCTGGCCGCCGGGGACAGGTCACGGGTACCACGCCTTCACCTTTGGTCTGTACTGCAGTCAGCTGCTGATGCGCGTCGATCCGCAGCGCAGGACTCTGGGCCAGTTCTTCAAAGATGAAGTTGCTGAACCTTTTGGTAAGGCTTTCTTTTTTTGCTGCTGGAGAGCCGTATGCCCTAGTGCATTGTGTCCATGCAACTCGTGCAGTGTTATGAGGAATTGAATCTTGATGCCAAACTTGTGTGTGTTCCTGAGCAAGACACTTTACTCGTGTAGTGGCCTCGTGGTTAAGGGCATCGGAATCGTGGTCTGCGCTTAAAGCTGCATGTTGTGGGTTCGAGTCCAGCCTGGGGTCATGGTGCGTGTGCCCTTCAGCAAGGCACTTTGCCATACTCATTGCTTCTCTCCATCCAGGAGTAAATGGGTACCTGTGAGGGCAGAGATGGTTATTGTGATTTAATTAGCTGCTTTGCGTCGAAATGGCAGCATCGAGCTGTATACTCCCCAGGGAGCTGAGATGGTATTTGGAATGTTTATTGGCCCAATAAGCAGGGGTAATAATGATGTAGCGCCTTGAGCACCAGTCCTGGTGGATACGTGCGCTTTATAAAAATACCCACTACCCACTTTTATTACTAAGATTGCCTCTCTCCACCCTGGAGTACAAAGGGGTACGTGTGAGAGGGAAAACGTTTTGCACTGATGTATTTAACTGATCTCATGAACCTGATAAGCGCAGAGGTCAAAATTGTGATGGGCTAGACATACATGTATGCTTAATATGCTGTTGCTGCACGTTGGGGTGGAAGTGCCCCCCCCCCCCCCACGTGTTGGCCATTTTGAATTGAAAGTGAGATAATATCTTAATTTTTGGAACTTGCGAAGAGAAATGAAAGCAACCTAATTACTAGTTAATTCCCGTCTACTTCAGTGAATAATTTAAATTTGTAATTAAACATTCCCTGGGGTTTAAAGCCAGATTAAAACAAAAATGACAGTAAAAGAAGGCTGCATTATGCCTCCATAAATAGTCTGGCGCCATCCCATGCACCCTCCTGCTGTTTAAAAGGTCACAAACAGTCAAAGTTTCCTTCCACTTCGCCTGGTTTACTTTCAACACGTACACCAATGGTCACTTGCCCAATTTTGACCCAAGTAACAGCATATGGCTCAGAATGTTTATTTGCATGGGAGGGTCAATGAAATACATTCAGGGAACTCCACAAAAAGTGGCCAGCTCCTGCGTAAGGCCCATAAGCCACTGTTAAAGAAATAAACGTCAAGGGGACGAACCTGTGTTAACAGGAACGGAGTGCCCATCTCTCTTTCGTTAGCGATTGGGCCAGATTAATATGCTGCTGTGGGGAGGATTGCCACACCTCCTCCACAGCAAGTCTGTTACCTTCCCAGCACTGAATAATGCCGGTACCCATTTAACACCTGGGTTGAGAGGAGTAATTGAGGTAAAGCGCCTTACTCAAGGGCACAACACGCATGGCCAAGGTAGGGCTCAAACCCACAACCTCACGATCATGAATCCTGTGCTTTACCGCTGCACCACATGTGGCCAAGCATAAATGTTGAGTTTGGCCTTTTTCTGTGTGCGGGGCCCGAGAAGGGAACGTTTGGACCTCTAAACTTTCTTATATTTATTGCAGGTACTATATTTTTTTATTTATTAATATTTTTTTTTCAATTTAGATATTGACATACACATCGGTCTGCCCTTGGAGTTGAACTACCGCGTGGCACGGTTGACGGGCATACTGGACTTTCCCTATAGCGTTAGCTTGAGCTACATCCCCCGCGACGTCGTGTCCTGGCTGTTCATCTGGGCGTTTGTGACAGGTCGCAGCTTCATTCACGAGGTCATCCAGAAAGCCACTGATATGGCCATGGTCAGTCTGTCAGCTGGAATTTTTCTTAAAGTTGAATTGGTCAGACTTACTGCTGTATATTTTTTAAACTTGAATTGGACTGTTCACATTGTCACTTTAGTCAGGGACCAAGGGAGGCATTCCTCTCCCACCCCCACCCACACCCCCACCCCCACCCCAGCTCCACCCCCATCCCACCCCACCCCATTCCAATTTCCCCCACACCCCCACACCCATCTCAACAGATCAATGGTTGTTGGTTTGGTAACCCAAGCCGGGGTGCGCTTGACACGACCCACTCTATGTTTTTAAACAGCATGGCGTGTCCAGGACACCAATCGGATCACGTTCACTCGTACGTAAGCAGCTCGACATTCTCATTAATATAACTGCAAAACCAAGAAGTTACAGTTGGATCGAGGGGGCTTGGAACTCTCAGATGGGGACATTGCGTGTGCATATACAGTATGCATTATTAGCTTCGTGCTCACGATCGTATAGGGGTTTCGCCGGTGGACCCGTATGCGCGCAAGCTCATAAAGCACATACCCAGCTTTGCATTCATGGCTACCATTGGTTCAGACTTTACGAGGATTTGAAATGAGATTCAGAGTCAGAGATGATGCCAATGCTGGAGGGTTTAAGCTAAGTTAGCAAAGGTTTAGTTAAAGGTATAGTCCATCATTTGTAATTTGTGCATTTTGTTCGTTTGAAGCAACAAAAGTGCTCAAAATCTAAAGAAGGGTACTGAACAACTAACCTGAAGAAGTTTCAGCTCAGCTTCAGCTGTATATTCCGAGAAAAACAGCATTCTAGGATCTAAATTTCAAATCAAAAGTTGCTGAATCATATTTTGAATTGGGCCTGAATTCAGCGTCCGAGACACGTTTTCACTGAGCCGATTGCAGCTACGCGATGTCGCGCACTGATCCGACGAATTATAGCAACCGCGCGCGCGTGTGCGTTGTGCAAATGCTTGCGTGCGCTTCGCTGAATAACAAAATGAACTACTAATTCAAATTTCCTACGGTGCATCTTAAGAAGCACCGTTGGAAAGGCCTTCTTTCGTTGTGTACTTCAAAATGGCAGCTTGCCAGAAAGAATAGTTTCACAGGGAGTTTAGTCCCTTATTCTTTCAACCAAGTGTGATTTTCAACAATAATTACGCCCGTTACTTTTTGGATAGCTGCAAATGATGGACTGTGCCTTTAAGTATTCATACCGTCTCAGCTATAACCAGGTGAGGGTATAAATTGTATTATCTTCAAGTAAACTTGAATCCTCGATCCTGATTGGTCGATCCATGGCAACAAGCCGTGCTACATATAACCATGTATCACGGCCTCGGTCCATACCGCACTCCGCATATTGCGCTGTTCCAAGATGCGAGCGACATTCCAGCTGCATACGCTAAACTGCTGAATGTTCGTGTAGGGCGTGCTCGTTCCAACTGTCCTGCGCGTCAAGTTTGCATGAAGATGAATTCGTTATCACGCTCGCGCTCGTGGAACACAAAAAATGTAGTGCGTCTTTGTTCCACCCACATACCACGAGGCCGAAGGCCGAGTTGTATGTGGGACACAGACGCACTACATTATTCCGTGTTCCACTCGCGCTCGCGGGATAACTAATAATATTAAGAAAAAAAATCCTTCATTCAAAAAGATGTAATTTTTTTTCGTTTTCTGTCTGAAGATCAGAAAAATGATCAAGCCGCAGGCGAGAGCACTTGAGAACCCCTCCTCCTCTGGCATCGGAACGGCAAGGGCGGCTGCAAAGGTTTATGGGATACTCGCCAACGGAGGGCAGATGCTACAAGGTCAAAGGTTACTGTCCAAGAAGCTGGTGGAGGACATCTTGGCCGAGGCCGGGCCGCCTTCCCTCGACAAGGTCGTCGCCATAGAAACCAATTTTTCAAATGGATACGCATTGTTCGATTGTGAGGTAAGAAATAAGTCTTGCTGTTATATGTAGGCATGTAATAATGCCATTCTCTAATCTGTTATTCACGCCGGGGATCCTCTTATACCAGAATACCAAAGTATGGAGCTTATATTCGGGTATTTGCCAGAGCCTGTAATCGGGGGAGTTAATTAGCGGATGAATGCCTAACACCAACAGGGAACAATTAGTATCCTTGACTAAACGACTTCTGGAGCATGCCTATGTTTTAAACATAGGCGGATTTTCATAAATTTAACAGCCAATGTAATATTTGTATTTATTAAGTACAATGTAATGAAACCATCTAATATTTTTTTAATCTTTGAAAATGGTGCATGAAAAACAGAAATCCTGTTGATAAAACACCGGCTAATTGGTGTCACGTGAAATTTGGACTCTGATAAGTTATGGTCCTTTTTACCCTGTTATTGGTTGAACATTCACAATCCTCACTTAGGCATGCGCAGTACTACCAATGAGTTCGTATTTTGAGAGTCCTCTATCACATACACCGGCACAGCCCCGTTCTGTGCCATGCACGCGCCATGCGTGCGCCAATCTCCATATAAGGAGATGTTTACGAGTACTCGCAAGAGGCACATACCAAGACATATATAGACTGGTGTTTAAAAAAAACAACATGAAGTAAAACTGTTGAACAAAATCGTTGGAAATTGATATTTTTTTTACTTGTTTTGACTTTTTCACGGAAAAGGTATTCATGAATGGGAATAAATATGGGCCTAGCCGGTATTAAACAAGTATGTTAAAGACCGGCTTGGGACCTGGCCACCGATAATGTCCCTCGCCTTCGGTTTGGGCCATTAGCGTCCAGTCCCCAAAAGCGGTCTTAAACGTCCTTATTTAAAATCGGCCAAACACATATTCATTTCCTTATTAAATCAATTGTTTATATTTTACAGGGTAGTCGGCAGTTTGGTCACCATGGTGCGGGAGGCCAGCAGTGCGTAGCTGATCCCCAATACAAGCTGGGTATCGCCTACGTCTCCAGCCACTTCAGCCCCTACGGCTTCGGCAACGATCCCAGGTTCCTATCGCTCCAGAAGGCTACCTACAAATGCGTCCGCGATCTCCAAGCCAAGCCACTGTGAAAAGTTGGGCAGCCCGGCTGTTTTTTTGCCATGAATCAGTCAAGCTCGTAGCTTTGCAGAGGGTTTCTCTAAAATGGACAAATTTTGTAAACAGTAAGGGATCGAAAAAAGGTCCATTCTACGCCTTCCCCTTGAAATTTAAGCCTGTATACAGAATATTATTATTTATATCAGGCTTCCAGTGGTAAAATTCAGGGGTGCAATCGCTTCTCAAAAGTGGGGGGGGGGGGGGGGTATACGTTGATCAGAACTGATGCGAGCGCGAAGAGCGAAGCCCTTACGGCGTGGGGTTCGGGGCCCGCTTAAGGGCCCTGAAAAAAATTGGATTCTAGATGCTCTATGATGTGATCTGAAGCAATTTCTTACCACTTTTCTCCATGCTTAACTAATACTTTCGTAGCCAGAGATAATTATTTGAACATCGTTTTCGAGGTTGGAGTCATTGAATTGGCTACCAGAATTCTGAGCTACAGGCGTGGTGTTCGGGGCCCGCTTAAGGGCCCCGAAAAAAATTTGGATTCTAAATGCTCTGTGGTGCTATCTGAGGCAATTTCTGACCACTTCAACCAATATTTTTTCAGCAAAAGATACATTGAAGTACATAATAGGGCCCTGTAAATGGGACACGAGTTCAAAAATCTGGGGGGGGGGGACATTTGATGTTGTGTCCCCCACCCTTCAAAAAGTGGGGGGGGGGGACATGTTCCCCTGTCCCCCCCAGGATTGACGCCCATGGTAAAAATAAATCAGCGTATTGTATGCTTTCGTAAAAAAGTACCCGGATGACTGCAGTGTTATTTTTTGATAGTCATCCGGGCATTTTCGATGGAGCGTAGAAACTCACAGTTGTCAACCAGTGAACAGAGCGTAAAGTGCAGTACCGTCGTGTTTGCATGCGGGCACAGTGCGCAGCACTAGCAGCAGGGTAAAAATACGGGCACTGTTGTCAACCGCAATCGCAGCTTCAAGCGGCGTGAAATGTGCTTCGGAAAGCAGAGAATAATTCGACGGAATTTGAGAAAGAAAGACTAGTGTCCTGAAATGTATTTCTAGCGGATCAAGTCAGCCTAAATATAAATAATAATAATAATATTGTATGGCTTTTTTCTAGGGGGGGGGGGGAGGCAAGAATATATTGCACTCAATATAACAATGCACTGGTCTTCAACTCGTGCAATATTATTATAGCTTGTGCAATATAGCCTTGTATATCGCCCTCAAAGCCATCCCATATTATATAATAGTTTTGGAGTGACGAAGAGATAGACGCAAGTTAAAAAAAAGTTCCAGTGGTGCAGAAACAATAATTCCCAATTCTGGAATAAAATTTAAAGGTACGTAGGATCATTTGCTTTTTGTGCATTTTTTGTTGTCTTTTTTGTTTAAAGCAACAACCTTGCTCAAAATCTTAGGATGCATAACAACTGTTGAAGTTTGAGTTCATTGGCCATTATCCTTGCGCAGGGTGACCTGTTGCTCTTTGGGCCCCAGGTAACTGAAATTTTTGGAAAAAAAAATAAAAATTGAGGGCCAATGACGGTCACCTTCCATCTAATCCTCATTCGAGCCTTGCCAAATAAGCTGGTTCAATAAACTTTGCAGCCAGGGCTACACCCAGGCCGTGTCAACAAACTTTCGACCAGGCCTCCTACCAAGTCTCATTGAAACATCAACAAAGACCTGTAAGTTGACACAGCCATTTCCCTTCATAACTGCATACAACTGCAACCACAGCTGCCTGTCAATTATCTGTCCAGGGCACTGTCCAGGGCACTGTCTGGCAACTGTCTGGCATGTGGCTTTTTGTTGTATTGCTATGAATAGGGTCTTGCGTAGTGCGGGAAAGTACCTGCTGCCCAGAGGGCAGCAGTTGACGAGTTGTTGTAAAGTTTTTTTTTAAACGCTGCGTAAGGTTAAACATTTTGAGAAAACAGAAAACATATGCAGAATTTTTGAGATTTTATTACTGGATTCCGTCGCCAATGCACGTAACAGTAGGCACACTGTTTAACCACCTCTGATTGTTTTCTACTGAACGATACCATTTCAGGCGGAATCATTTTACAGGGTTTTTGATAGTCCTTTCTTCACCCAGTTGAGCAAGGTTTTTGCATTTAACCCTAAAGGGGCGGGGTTATTTTGACCATCTCTCAGCCGGGGGGGGGGCGGATTCCGCCCCCCCTAAGATCTCGGCCATCGAGTGCCGAACAATTTTGAGACTCGGTACATGCATAGAGCAACTCTTCATGAACATACCCAAGAAATTTCATGACCAAAGGTCCAAGGGTTTTGGAATTATGGCTAATTAATTATTCATACGTACGTGTATGAATGGCAATTCTGGTCTGTGTACACGACGTATATGGGAAAATTTTGCTGCGCGACAACCCCTCGTCCGATTTTTATGTTTTTGGTGTCAAAAGATGCGCAAAAGGCTCGAGGCTAAAAAGTCATACAAGCTTGGGTCGCGATATTTTTTTTTCAAAGGCTATCGCGGAAAAAAATCGAGGGGGGGGGGCAGATTCCGCCACCCCCCCCGCCCCGCCCCTTTATGGTTAAATTTGTTTTATTTTTTTCAGGGTATAATGGCACAACATCAATTTACTCTTTTAATTGCATTGGCAGATCCAGGGGGGTGCAATGGGGGCGTGCGCCCCCCCAGCAGTGACCAAAATTTGGTAAAATAAGGCCATTTTTCTTTCACTCGAATGAGCCGTTTTGCCCCCCCCCCCCCCGGCACGAACCTCTCTGGATCTGCCACTGAATTGTATAGGTTTTCATAACGTTATTAATACTCCTTTCCCAAAACTAAACAGTAGATGAAATCATAAACTGCTCAATTGAATTAATTCATGTACATTTCATTAAATAAAAGTGGGAAAAAAAGAATGATTTTAAATGTTTTCCATCTGGAAGTTCTCTGGCTTGTATTATATTAACTGGTTCCTGATTTGTGGTTGTGTATATATATCTATTTTAATATATGTCTATCATGATTTTGTAACTTTGATGCATTTTCTACTTGATAATATTTTGATGAAATAGCAGGTTGATAGTTCTTTCCTCCATGACATATTAAGTATACAAAATGTATTTCCTTCTAAAATGTCCATTCACTTGTGTAGAGGCCATGGAAATTGGTCACCCCCTTTTTCAATTTTGCCCCCTCCTCTTTTATAATGTAATAGTCCAGACTTTGCTTTACCTTTTGAAAATAATGGACTGATCCAAGAATTGCCACATCAGCAAGGGACAGGAAGTTGGCTTCATTGTTCTTACAAGCAATGACCCTGCCAACATCTGCAATAAAGTTGTCCTCATGCATTTCTGTATCTTTGGCTGACAACTCTCCATTATTTCCTACAGGTATGTTGATTTTAACTTTCATTTCTGATAATTCACATTCATAGATTTCCTTTGATTTAAGGCTTTGTATTGTGTTTACATGTAGTTGTTTTAATACTTTAGACTGTTGAGACTTGAGGAAATAAGTAGTTTAGTTCTGAAACATTCGATTCCTCAAAGTTTGTGAAGAAGTTCATTATTAAGTTAAGGTTCAAAGTTCCTTCATTGCATTCATTTATTCTGTGGAACTTATATCAGTGTTGAAACATGAAGTTTTAGACAATTGTGAGATCATGTTTCTGATTGATGAATTAGTGTTCAGTTGAAGACAGTTGATTGAGGAAAGTTTCACTGTTAGACACAGAATTAATTGCAAGGTTTCTCTATGCAAGAAGTAGAAGTGAAGATGGTTTCAGTTGAGATGGATTCTCTGAAGCATTCTTACACGTAGAAGTTTAGCATATTTTAGTTAGAAGTTAACTAAAATGGACCAGCCAAGACCATGCTGGGGCCCTGTGTGAGTCTTTGCTCAACCAGAGTTAATCCTCAATTGTTTATCTCTGCATCCTGTGCATGGAGCAGTAGGGCTGTGCGATGCTGCAGTGACATAGACATACATGTATGGACGTGTATGTCAGTAGTAAAGATATCGATTATCACTAGAGTCAGTATCGATATGGTGTTCCATTGGTATATTAGATATCGATAATACAAGTGTGTCACAATTAATCGATATTGGTAGAAGGAATAAATCTTTTGCATTTCGTGTTTCTTAACTAGAAGTTGTGTTTTACTTAGGTTTTATACTTGTATTTTAAATGTATTGTTGGATTTGTTCAACATCTGTAATAAAGTTGTCCTCATGCATTTCTGTATATTTGGCTGACAACTCTCCATTATTTCTTACAGGGTCACTAACTTCATCATTTTAATGTAACTCTCGTAAGTGCTATCTCTGGCAATTACACGGGTGTAACACTTGTGCATGATCCAAAATCTAATACTCCCATGTCCTTGAGAAGCAGACTTTTTTGAACAATGTGTATTAGTTGAACAATAGATTTACCAGCTAGCTAGCAACTCATTCCTGATTTTTTCCCCCGGCGTACTTTTTATTTAATTATGTTTGATTATTACTGCTGTACATGTGTAAATGTGGTACGACCTGTGATTCAATTCTTATGTGTTTTGTGTGTGATATATTATGCAGTATGGAAATAATCGTTATCCCACATTGACAGGGTTCGACCTGAATGTTTTTTCACTAGCCAGCCGGGCACAGAAACAGACTCTTAAAGGGAAAATACAACATTTGCAAACATCAAAAAATAAAACTACCCAATCATTTTGAAATACCTTGCTGGACTGTTAGTGAATGACAAAGCATCCTTTAAAATCATGGCACCTGGTATACTGTCATTTTCAAGAAAAGTGGTATTTTTGTATCAATTTCCAACGCTGTTCGGCTAACCAGCGTTGGAAAACACTGGCTCATTACTGGACCAAGCCCAGTCTAATGTGGCTTTCTTAGCTGTAGGTAGCTACAGTCCAGCAAGGTATTTCAAAATGATTGGGTAGTGTTATTTTTTGATGTTTGCAAATGTTGTATTTTTTAAGGTAAAATCTCTCAAAAAACTACCTTTTTTTTTCTCCAAAAACTGAAGATTTTTGCCTAAATCTTCTAAATTATGTGTGTTAGAGTATTGATTGATGTTCCTCTAGCATCCGGATGAATTTCTGCCTTGTTTTGAGAAAAGAAAATTTTTGGCCGATTCTGACTAAAAATGTAAGGCTAACCCTTTGCATTTTTTTTTTGAATTTTGGCCAAAAAATGAAATTTCCTGAAAGTTGCTAGAAAGATGCCTTAAAGGTCATAGAACGCATTCCAAATCGATTGCTGGACAGTTGTGCTATTAAAGGGGGAATTCTGTCGAAAAATTAAGGTAAAATCGCCCCAATTATTGTTTTTCCTCCAAAAATTGACGATTTTTGCCCAAATCTTCAAAATTATTTGTGTTACAGTATTGATTGATGTTCCTATTGCATCCCGATGAATTTCTGCCTTGTTTTGAAAAAAGTCAGTTTTTGGCCGATTTTGACTAAAAATCTAAGGCTAACCCCTTGCATCTTTTTCAATTTTGGCCAAAAAAAATGAAATTTCCTGAAACTTGCTAGAAAGATGTCTTAAAGGTCTAGAACGTCTATTCCCAATCGATTGCTGGACAGTTGTGCTATTAAAGGGGAAATTCTGTCGACAAATTAAGGTAAAATCGCTCAAAAAATTACCTTTTTTTCCTCCAAAAATTGACGATTTTTGCCCAAATCTTCAAAATTATTTGTGTTACAGTATTGATTGATGGTCATCTTGCATTCAGATGAATTGCTGCCTTGTTTTGAGAAAAGTCAATTTTGGGCCGATTTTGACTACAAATGTAAGGCTAACCCCTTGCATTTTTTTAAATTTTGGCCAAAAAAAGAAATTTCCTAAAACTTGCTAGAAAGATGCCTTAAAGGTCCTAGAACGCATTCCAAATCGATTGCTGTACAGTTGTGCTATTAAAGGGAAAATTCTGTTGAAAAAATTAAGGTAAAATCGCTGAAAAAATTACCTTTTTTTTCAAAAAATTGACGATTTTTGCCCAAATCTTCAAAATTTTGTGGGTCAGAGTATTGATTGATGTTCCTCTTGCATCCAGATGAATTGCTGCCTTGTTTCTAGAAAAGTCAATTTTTGGCTGATTTTGACTAAAACTGTAAGGCTAACCGCTTGCATTTTTTTCAATTTTGGCCAAAAAAAATGACATTTCCTGAAAGTTGCTATAAAGATGCCTTAAGGGTCCTACAACGCATTCCAAATCGATTGCTGGACAATTGTGCTATTGAAGGGGAAATTCTGTCGAAAAATTTAGGTTAAATCTCTCAAAAAATACCATTTTTTCTCTCCAAAAATTGACGATTTTTGCCCAAATCTCCAAAACTATGTGTGTCAGAGTATTGATTGATGGTCCTCTAGCATCCAGATGAATTTCTGCCTCGCTTTGAGAAAAGACCATTTTGGGCCGATTTTGACTAAAAATGTAAGGCTAACCCCTTGCATTTTTTTGAATTTTGGCCAAAAAAATGAAATTTCCTGAAAGTTGCTATAAAGATGCCTCAAGGGTCCTAGAACGCATTCCAAATCGATTGCTGGACAGTTGTGCCATTAAAGTGGAAATTCTGTCGAAAAATTAAGGTTAAATCGCTCAAAAAATTACCTTTTTTTCTCCAAAAATTCACGATTTTTGCCCAAATATTCAAAATTATGTGTGTTAGAGTATTGATTGATGTTCCTCTTGCATCCAGAAGAATATCTGCCTTGTTTTGAGAAAAGTCAATTTTGGGCCGATTTGGACTAAAAATGTAAGGCTAACCCCTTGCATCTTTTTCAATTTTGGCCAAAAAATTGAAATTTCCTGAAAGTTGCTAGAAAGATGCTTTAAAGGTCCGAGAACGCATTCCAAATCGATTGCTGGACAGTTGTGCTATTAAAGGGGGAATTCTGTCGAAAAATTAAGGTAAAATCGCCCCAATTATTGTTTTTCCTCCAAAAATTGACGATTTTTGCCCAAATCTTCAAAATTATTTGTGTTACAGTATTGATTGATGTTCCTATTGCATCCCGATGAATTTCTGCCTTGTTTTGAAAAAAGTAAGTTTTTGGCCGATTTTGACTAAAAATGTAAGGCTAACCCCTTGCATCTTTTTCAATTTTGGCCAAAAAATGAAATTTCCTGAAATTTGCTAGAAAGATGCCTTAAAGGTCCTAGAACGCATTCCCAATCGATTGCTGGACAGTTGTGCTATTAAAGGGGAAATTCTGTCGACAAATTGTGGTAAAATCGCTCAAAAAATTACCTTTTTTCCCTCCAAAAATTGACGAATTTTGCCCAAATCTTCAAAATTATGTGGGTCAGAGTATTGATTGATGTTCCTCTTGCATCCAGATGAATTGCTGCCTTGTTTTGAGAAAAGTCAATTTTGGGCCGATTTTGACTAAAAATGTAAGGCTAACCCCTTGCATTTTTTTGAATTTTGGCCAAAAAATGAAATTTCCTGAAAGTTGCTAGAAAGATGCCTCAAGGGCACCAGAACGCATTCCAAATCGATTGCTGGACAATTGTGCTATTGAAGGGGAAATTATGTCAAAAAATTAAGGTTTAATCTCTCAAAAGTTACCATTTTTTCTCTCCAAAAAAATTGACGATTTTTGCCCAAATCTCCAAAACTATGTGTGTCAGAGTATTGATTGATGTTCAATTTTGGCCAAAAAATGAAATTTCCTGAAACTTGCTAGAAAGATGCCTTAAGGGTACTAGGACGCATTTCAAATCGATTGCTGGACAGTTGTGCTATTAAAGGGGAAATTCTGTCGAAAAATTAAGGTAAAATCGCCCCAATTATTGTTTTTCCTCCAAAAATTGACGATTTTTGCCCAAATCTTCAAAATTATTTGTGTTACAGTATTGATTGATGGTCATCTTGCATTCAGATGAATTGCTGCCTTGTTTTGAGAAAAGTCAATTTTGGGCCGATTTTGACTAAAAATGTAAGGCTAACCCCTTGCATTTTTTAAAATTTTGGCCAAAAAATGAAATTTCCTAAAACTTGCTAGAAAGTTGCCTTCAAGGTCTTTGAACGCATTCCAAATCCATTGCTGTACAGTTGTGCTATTAAAGGGAAAATTCTGTTGAAAAATTAAGGTAAAATCGCTGACAAAATTACCTTTTTTTTCCAAAAAATTGACGATTTTTGCCCAAATCTTCAAAATTACGTGGGTCAGAGTATTGATTGATGTTCCTCTTGCATCCAGATGAATTTCTGCCTTGTTTTGAGAAAGGTCAATTTTTGGCCGATTTTGACTAAAAATGTAAGGCTAACCCCTTGCATCTTTTTCAATTTTGGCCAAAAAATGAAATTTCCTGAAATTTGCTAGAAAGATGCCTTAAAGGTCCTAGAACGCATTCCCAATCGATTGCTGGACAGTTGTGCTATTAAAGGGGAAATTCTGTCGACAAATTGTGGTAAAATCGCTCAAAAAATTACCTTTTTTCCCTCCAAAAATTGACGAATTTGCCCAAATCTTCAAAATTATGTGGGTCAGAGTATTGATTGATGTTCCTTTTGCATCCAGATGAATTGCTGCCTTGTTTTGAAAAAAGTCAATTTTGGCCGATTTTGACTAAAAATGTAAGGCTAACCCCTTGCATTTTTTTGAATTTTGGCCAAAAAATGAAATTTCCTGAAAGTTGCTAGAAAGATGCCTCAAGGGCACCAGAACGCATTCCAAATCGATTGCTGGACAATTGTGCTATTGAAGGGGAAATTATGTCAAAAAATTAAGGTTTAATCTCTCAAAAGTTACCATTTTTTCTCTCCAAAAAAATTGACGATTTTTGCCCAAATCTCCAAAACTATGTGTGTCAGAGTATTGATTGATGTTCAATTTTGGCCAAAAAATGAAATTTCCTGAAACTTGCTAGAAAGATGCCTTAAGGGTACTAGGACGCATTTCAAATCGATTGCTGGACAGTTGTGCTATTAAAGGGGAAATTCTGTCGAAAAATTAAGGTAAAATCGCCCCAATTATTGTTTTTCCTCCAAAAATTGACGATTTTTGCCCAAATCTTCAAAATTATTTGTGTTACAGTATTGATTGATGGTCATCTTGCATTCAGATGAATTGCTGCCTTGTTTTGAGAAAAGTCAATTTTGGGCCGATTTTGACTAAAAATGTAAGGCTAACCCCTTGCATTTTTTAAAATTTTGGCCAAAAAATGAAATTTCCTAAAACTTGCTAGAAAGTTGCCTTCAAGGTCCTAGAACGCATTCCAAATCCATTGCTGTACAGTTGTGCTATTAAAGGGAAAATTCGGTTGAAAAATTAAGGTAAAATCGCTGACAAAATTACCTTTTTTTTCAAAAAATTGACGATTTTTGCCCAAATCTTCAAAATTACGTGGGTCAGAGTATTGATTGATGTTCCTCTTGCATCCAGATGAATTTCTGCCTTGTTTTGAGAAAAGAAAATTTTTGGCCGATTTTGACTAAAACGGTAAGGCTAACCGCTTGCATTTTTTTCAATTTTGGCCAAAAAAAAATGACATTTCCTGAAAGTTGCTATAAAGATGCCTTAAGGGTCCTACAACGCATTTCAAATCGATTGCTGGACAGTTGTGCTATTAAAGGGGAAATTCTGTCGAAAAATTAAGGTAAAATCGCCCCAATTATTGTTTTTCCTCCAAAAATTTACGATTTTTGCCCAAATCTTCAAAATTATTTGTGTTACAGTATTGATTGATGTTCCTCTAGCATCCAGATGAATTTCTGCCTCGTTTTGAGAAAAGACCATTTTGGGCCGATTTTGACAAAAAATGTAAGGCTAACCCCTTGCATTTTTTTGAATTTTGGCCAAAAAAATGAAATTTCCTGAAAGTTTCTAGAAAGATGCCTCAAGGGCACTAGAACGCATGCCAAATCGATTGCTGGACAGTTGTGCCATTAAAGTGGAAATTCTGTCGAAAAATTAAGGTAAAATCGCTCAAAAAATTACCTTTTTTTCTCCAAAAATTCACGATTTTTGCCCAAATATTCAAAATTATGTGTTTCAGAGTATTTATTGATGTTCCTCTTGCATCCAGATGAATTTCAGCCCTGTTTTGAGAAATGACAATTTTTGGCCGATTTTGACTAAAACTGTAAGACATTTTTTCAATTTTGGCCAAAAAAATGACATTTCCTGAAAGTTGCTAGAAAGATGCCTGAAGGGTCCTAGAACGCATTCCAAATCGATTGCTGGACAATTGTGCTATTGAAGGGGAAATTATGTCAAAAAATTAAGGTTAAATCTCTCAAAAGTTACCATTTTTTCTCTACAAAAATTGACGATTTTTGCCCAAATCTCCAAAACTATGTGTGTCAGAGTATTGATTGATGTTCCTCTTGCATCCAGATGAATTTCTGCCTTGTTTTGAGAAAAGACCAATTTGGGCCGATTTTGACTAAAAATGTAAGGCTAACCCCTTGCATTTTTTAAAATTTTGGCCAAAAAATGAAATTTCCGGAAAGTTGCTAGAAAGATGCCTTAAGGGTCCTAGAATGCATTCCAAATCAATTGCTGGAGAATTGTGCTATTGAAGGGGAAATTCTGTCGAAAAATTAAGTTAAAATCGCTCAAAAATTACCTTTTTTCTCTCAAAAAATTGACGATTTTTGCCCAAATCTTCAAAATTACGTGGGTCAAAGTATTGATTGATGTTCCTCTTGCATCCAGATGAATTGCTGCCTTTTTTGAGAAAAGTCAATTTTGGCCGATTTTGACTAAAAATGTAAGGCTAACCCCTTGCATTTTTTTCAATTTCGGCCAAAAAATGAAATTTCCTGAAAGTTGCTAGAAAGATGCCTGAAGGATGCTAGAACGCATCAAATCGATTGCCGGGCAATTGTGCTTTTGAAGGGGAAATTCTGTCGAAAAATTAAGGTTAAATTGCTCAAAAATTACCATTTTCTCTCTCCAAAAATTGACGAATTTTGCCAAAATCTCCAAAACTATGTGTGTCAGAGTATTGATTGATGTTCCTCTTGCATCCAGATGAATTTCTGCCTTGTTTTGAGAAAAGTCAATTTTGGCCGATTTTGACTAAAAATGTAAGGCTAACCCCTTGCATTTTTTTGAATTTTGGCCAAAAAATGAAATTTCCTGAAAGTTGCTAGAAAGATGCCTCAAGGGCACCAGAACGCATTCCAAATCGATTTCTGGACAGATGTGCTATTGAAGGGGAAATTCAGTCGAAAAATTAAGGTAAAATCTCTCATGAAAACTACCTTTTTTTTTCAAAAATTGACGATTTTAGCCTAAAGCTCCAAAATTATGTGTGTTAGAGTCTTGATTGATGTTCCTCTTGCATCCAGATGAATTTCTGCCTTGTTTTGAGAAAAGACAATTTTGGCCGATTTTGACTAAAAATGTAAGGCTAACCCTTGCATTTTTTTGAATTTTGGCCAAAAAATGAAATTTCCTAAAACTTGCTAGAAAGATGCCTTAAAGGTCCTAGAACGCATTCCAAATCGATAGCTGGACAATTGTGCTATTGAAGGGGAAATTCTGTCGAAAAAATTACGTTAAATCTCTCAAAAATTACCATATTTTCTCTCCAAAAATTGACGATTTTTGCCCAAATCTCCAAAACTATGTGTGTCAGAGTATTGATTGATGTTCCTCTTGCATCCAGATGAGTTGCTGCCTTGTTTTGAGAAAAGTCAATTTTTTGCCGATTTTCACTCAAAAATGTAAGGCTAACCCCTTGCATTTTTTTTCAATTTTGGCCAAATAATGAAATTTCCTGAAAGTTGCTAGAAAGATGCCTTAAGGGTCCTAGAACGCATTCCAAATCGATTGCTGGACAGTTGTGCTATTAAAGGGGATTTCTGTCGAAAAATTTAGGTTAAATCGCTCAAAAAATTACCTTTATTTTCTCCAAAAATTGACGATTTTTGCCCAAATCTTCAAAATTATGTGTGTTAGAGTATCGATTGATGTTCCTCTTGCATCCAGAAGAATATCTGCCTTGTTTTGAGAAAAGTAAATTTTTGGCCGATTTTGACTAAAAATGTAAGGCTAACCCCTTGCATCTTTTTCAATTTTGGCCAAAAAATGAAATTTCCTGAAACTTGCTAGAAAGATGCCTTAAAGGTCTAGAACGCATTCCCAATCGATTGCTGGACAGTTGTGCTATTAAAGGGGAAATTCTGTCGACAAATTAAGGTAAAATCGCTCAAAAAATTACCTTTTTTTCCTCCAAAAATTGACGAATGTTGCCCAAATCTTCAAAATTATGTGGGTCAGAGTATTGATTGATGTTCCTCTTGCATCCAGATGAATTGCTGCCTTGTTTTGAGAAAAGTCAATTTTGGGCCGATTTTGACTAAAAATGTAAGGGTAATCCCCTGCATTTTTTTTCAATTTTGGCCAAAAAATGAAATTTCCTGAAACTTGCTAGAAAGATGCCTTAAGGGTACTAGGACGCATTTCAAATCGATTGCTGGACAGTTGTGCTATTAAAGGGGAAATTCTGTAGAAAAATTAAGGTAAAATCGCCCCAATTATAGTTTTTCCTCCAAAAATTGACGATTTTTGCCCAAATCTTCAAAATTATTTGTGTTACAGTATTGATTGATGGTCATCTTGCATTCAGATGAATTGCTGCCTTGTTTTGAGAAAAGTCAATTTTGGGCCGATTTTGACTAAAAATGTAAGGCTAACCCCTTGCATTTTTTTAAATTTTGGCCAAAAAATGAAATTTCCTAAAACTTGCTAGAAAGATGCCTGAAAGGTCCTAGAACGCATTCCAAATCGATTGCTGTACAGTTGTGCTATTAAAGGGAAAATTCTGTTGAAAAATTAAGGTAAAATCGCTGAAAAAATTACCTTTTTTTCCAAAAAATTGACGATTTTTGCCCAAATCTTCAAAATTTTGTGGGTCAGAGTATTGATTGATGTTCCTCTTGCATCCAGATGAATTGCTGCCTTGTTTTGAGAAAAGTCAATTTTTGGCCGATTTTGTAAAAATGTAAGGCTAACCCCTTGCATCTTTTTCAATTTTGGCCAAAAAATGGAATTTCCTGAAAGTTGCTAGAAAGATGCCTTAAGGGTCCTAGATCTAGGTCCTAGAAATATGCCTCAAGGGCACCAGAACGCATTCCAAATCGATTGCTGGACAGATGTGCTATTGAAGGGGAAATTCAGTCGAAAAATTAAGGTAAAATCTCTCATGAAAACTACCTTTTTTTTCAAAAATTGACGATTTTAGCCTAAATCTCCAAAATTATGTGTGTTAGAGTCTTGATTGATGTTCCTCTTGCATCCAGATGAATTTCTGCCTTGTTTTGAGAAAAGACAATTTTGGCCGATTTTGACTAAAAATGTAAGGCTAACCCCTTGCATTTTTTTCAATTTCGGCCAAAAAATGAAATTTCCTGAAAGTTGCTAGAAAGATGCCTGAAGGATGCTAGAACGCATCAAATCGATTGCTGGGCAATTGTGCTATTGAAGGGGAAATTCTGTCGAAAAATTAAGGTTAAATCGCTCAAAAATTACCATTTTTTCTCTCCAAAAATTGACGACTTTTGCCCAAATCTCCAAAACTATGTGTGTCAGAGTATTGATTGATGTTCCTCTTGCATCCAGATGAATTTCTGCCTTGTTTTGAGAAAAGTCAATTTTGGCCGATTTTGACTAAAAATGTAAGGCTAACCCCTTGCATTTTTTTCAATTTTGGCCAAAAAAATGAAATTTCCTGAAAGTTGCTAGAAAGATGCCTCAAGGGCACTAGAACGCATTCCAAATCAATTGCTGGACAGATGTGCTATTGAACGGGAAATTCCGTCGAAAAATTAAGGTAAAATCTCTCATGAAAACTACCTTTTTTTTCAAAGATGGTTGGTCAAAATTGAGGCAAATGTTCAGTTTGGACTGCCACTGCAGCCCATCGCCAAGTCGTTCTCCGTGTCGCGACCCAACACACTGTTGAAAGAGAGAAAAACAATATTTCGTTTAAATCTTCGGTCTAGTTTGTCTTCTTTTCATGACCAACCATCTGGCAACAACTCAATTCAATGCTCCAATTAATTATTGAGATAGCGTGTAGACGTGGACTATCGTTCCTGTGCAAAAGTGAGGCAAATGTTCAGTTTGGACTGCCACTGCAGCCCAACGCAAAGTCGTTCTCCATGTCGCGACACAACACACTGTTGAAAGAGAGAAAAACAATATTTCGTTTAAGTTTTCGGTCTAGTTTGTCTTCTTTTCATGACCAACCATCTGGCAACAACTCAATTCAATGCTTCAATTAATTTTTGAGATAGCGTGTAGACGTGGACTATCGTTCCTGTGCAAAAGTGAGGCAAATGTTCAGTTTGGACTGCCACTGCAGCCCATCGCCAAGTCGTTCTCCGTGTGGCGACACAACACACTGTTGAAAGAGAGAAAAACAATATTTCGTTTAAATCTTCGGTCTAGTTTGTCTTCTTTTCATGACCAACCATCTGGCAACAACTCAATTCAATGCTCCAATTAATTTTTGAGATAGCGTGTAGACGTGGACTATCGTTCCTGTGCAAAAGTGAGGCAAATGTTCTGTTTGGACTGCCACTGCAGCCCATCGCCAAGTCGTTCTCCGTGTCGCGACACAACACACTGTTGAAAGAGAGAAAAACAATATTTCGTTTAAATCTTCGGTCTAGTTTGTCTTCTTTTCATGACCAACCATCTGGCAACAACTCAATTCAATGCTCCAATTAATTTTTGAGATAGCGTGTAGACGTGGACTATCGTTCCTGTGCAAAATTGAGGCAAATGTTCAGTTTGGACTGCCAATGCAGCCCATCGCCAAGTCGTTCTCCGTGTGGCGACACAACACACTGTTGAAAGAAAGAAAAACAATATTTCGTTTAAATCTTCGGTCTACTTTGTC
The DNA here is from genome assembly GCA_029964075.1 of Patiria pectinifera. Classification (NCBI taxonomy): domain Eukaryota; kingdom Metazoa; phylum Echinodermata; class Asteroidea; order Valvatida; family Asterinidae; genus Patiria; species Patiria pectinifera. Next base: position 11,994,382 of record CM057134.1, read on the forward strand.
TTCTTTTCATGACCAACCATCTGGCAACATTTCAATTCAATGCTTCAATTAATTTTTGAGATAGCGTGTAGACGTGGACTATCGTTCCTGTGCAAAATTGAGGCAAATGTTCAGTTTTGACTGCCACTGCAGCCCATCGCCAAGTCGTTCTCCGTGTCGCGACACAACACACTGTTGAAAGAGAGAACAACAATATTTCGTTTAAATCTTCGGTCTAGTTAGTCTTCTCTTAATGACCAACCATCTGGCAACAACTCAATTCAATGCTCCAATTAATTTTTGAGAAAGCGTGTAGACGTGGACTATCGTTCCTGTGCAAAATTGAGGCAAATGTTCAGTTTGGGCTGCCACTGCAGCCCATCGCCAAGTCGTTCTCCGTGTCGCGACACAACACACTGTTGAAAGAGAGAAAAACAATATTTCGTTTAAATCTTCGGTCTAGTTTGTCTTCGTTCTAGTTTTTCTTCTCTTAACGACCAATCATCTGGCAACAACTCAACAGTGTCTTGTGTAAACGCGAGAGTGCAGTCCCAGTCCAAACAGCCCATTTCCCACACTTTTTGCTCGGAAACGATAGTCAATGAGGACAAACAATCTCAAAAATTGAGCAATGTATTAAATTGCACGTTGGCCAGGCTATTTATCATGGCAAATAGACAAACTAGACAGAAGATTTAGACAAAATATATTCTTTTTCTCTCCCTCAACAGTGTCTTGTGTAAACGCGGAGAAAAACTGAGCGAGAGTGCAGTCCCAGTCCAAACAGACCATTTTCCACTCATTTTTGCTAGGAAACGATAGTCATGCACGACAAACTATCTCAAAAATTAAGCAATGTATTAAATTGTACGTTGGCCAGGTGATTTATCATGGCAAATAGACAAACTAGACAGAATATTTAGACAAAATATTGTTGTTATCTCCCTGAACAGTGTCTTGTGTAAACGCGGAGAAAAACTGGGCGATAGTGCAGTCCCAGTCCAAACAGACCATTTTGCACACATTTTCGCTCGGAAACGATAGCATGCACGACAAACTATCTCAAAAATTAAGTACATGTAATGCATTAAATTGCACGTTGGCCAGGTGATTTATCATGAAAAATAGACAAAGTAGACTGAATATTTGTGACAGTGACTTGTGTCAACACGGAGAAAAACTGGGCGAGAGTATGCAGTCCCAGTCCAAACCGACCATTTTCCACACTTTTTGCTCGGAAAAGATAGTCATGGTCGATAAACTATCTCAATAATTAAGTAATGCATTAAGTTGAACGGTGGCCAAGTGATTTATCATGAAAAATAGACAAAGTAGACTGAAAATTTTGATAAAATATTGTTTTTCTCTCCCTCAAAAGTGACTTGTGTCAACACGGAGAAAAACTGGGCGGGAGTATGCAGTCCCAGTCCAAGTAGACCATTTTCCACACTTTTTGCTCGTAAACGATAGTCATGCTCGACAAACTATCTCCAAAATTAAGTAATGCATTAAAAAGAATTACCCTAATGGTGTTCCGATTGTTGCGTAACGATGTTTAGCACTCGATGTTTAGCACACATATCAGCCTACGATTAGCGAGGTAGCCGTATGTAATTTTCCAAACAAATGACAACAGTTTGCTCATTATTGCCCGAAATGTTGACTTATTTGCGTCCATGGAGCCAAAACAGATGCACACAGCAATTTAATGTTCCACGTTCCTCTACCTATTAAGACAAATAGTTTCGACAAGAATTCTAAGAAGCCGTATGGAGTAGTGCTTAGATTCGTCGTCCACGAATCGCGGAGCCCGGGTTCGAATCCCGTCGGTGGCTTTTTGCTTTTCAAGCCACGCATTCTGTTTTATAAGATGTTTTATTTCCCGTCGTAAAATACCAACATACCTTTAATCGGTACTTTTTAGCCTTCGTACAGGTTCAGGGCATGTGGTCCACTCGGGGGATCAGGGCTTAGGGTGCCGCCCTGTTCCTCCCTTAGCTCTTTGCTTTTACATGGTGTCTGGCCCTCCGGGGTTGTATTGATGGATAGGGAAGGAAGTGTGTAATGGTCGGGAACGCCGAGATCCCGGAAGAGAACTAAGGGATTGGCTGGGGCATTATTATGGCTCAGATCGATCCCTGAAAGCTTGGCTAGCACTTAACTTTTCGATTTTTTAATACTCTATTTCATTAAACTTTGGTAAGTTTGATATGTTCATCTGCTCAGCAGGTCTATACGGTGATGTTGAAAACGAGATAAAGTTCTATATCATAAATCAATGAATATTTGATAATAAGGGAATAACAGTGTGAGGAGCCGGTCTTCACTGCGTGATAATGACCGGGTTTGGGGGTGACCGCTGTTAATGGACCGAGACGAAGTTTCCAACGGTGGTCGGCCGACCACCGTTGGAAATGTATACAAAAGTACAATTTTTCTTGAAAATGACTTCAAAGCAGGTGCCATAATTTTACAAGATGCTTTAAACTGCCATATTTACCAACATCCTAGTAAGGTATTTCGTAACAACTTGGTAGTTTTTTTTTCGATGTTTGCAAAAAATTAATGTTGTATTTTCCCTCTAAATTTTGTCCGGAAAAGATAATCTCAATTTTGAAAAAGCAGGCATAGGCCCTATGAAATTTGTGCGTGACGATGCAGTATTTCGATTATCTCTCAAAAATAGTTGCTGGCGGAGGGGGCGGGTGTTGGGTGTGTTGCAGAGTGTCAAATGGCAACCGGCTGGAGATTTTAAGAGCGAACCAGGCGGGGACGCGTGACTTAACAAATCGGGCAGGCGACATCGGAAAAGTCGTGTCATGGCAGTCGGCAGGCATAAAGCGCGCATCTTCGTACAGGTTCAGGGCATGTGGTCCACTCGGGGGATCACAGCTTAGGGTGCCGCCTTGTTCCTCCCTTAGCTCTTTGCTGTGACCCATCCAATCCCTGAATGCTTGGCTAGCACTTTTCGATTTGTTTTATCCTCTATTTTTCAAAACTTTGGTTAGTTTGATATATACATCTGCTCGGCAAGTCTACACGGTGATATTAAAAACGAGACAAAGGTCTATATGTCATAAATCAATGAATATTTGATAATTGACTATAATCAAAATGAAGGAGACTTGGCTCCGTGACACCCAGACTAGATCTGGGTCTGGATCTAGGAGTGTTTGGATGAATTCTTCACCATTTTATGAGAATATTTCTTTTGAGTGTACTGACAATATGGCGGGGAATTGTTTAGCCTTGGCGGAGGTTTGCACTCTCCGAGTACATTCTAGTTTTACTAATGTTCGTTTGGGGGAAGGGCCTCCAGATAGTGTCGGCGGTAATGGCAAGTTTTTGTCCCTTGTGCCGCTGTCAGCGGCTCGCCGTAGCGAAAGAGATAATTATGTCAAGAGCCTATAAATTAGTCTGAAGATCAGACATTCACGTTGGCAGAGAGCAACAGTTGAACGTCTGAAACATCGTAGCGGAGTCTATCCGATGTTCCCCAATACCAATGTTCTCCAATACCGATGTTCCCCCGAAATCCTTGGGATTTGGGTTAGGATTGGGATTAGGATTGGGGAACATCGGTATTGGGAACATAGCTATGCACCCATCGTATCCGATGTTCCCCAATACCTATGTTCTCCAATACCGATGTTCCCCGAAATCCTTAGGATTAGGGTTAGGATTGGGTTAGGATTGGGAACATAGCTATGCACCGATTGTATCCGATGTTCCCCAATACCTATGTTCTCCAATACCGATGTTCCCCGAAATCCTTAGGATTAGGGTTAGGATTGGGTTAGGATTGGGGAACATCGGCATTGGGAACATAGCTATGCACCCATCGTATCCGATGTTCCCCAATACCTATGTTCCCCAAAATCCTTAGGAGTAGGGTTAGGGTTGGGTTAGGATTGGGGAACATCGTTATTGGGAACACAGCTATGCACCCATCGTAGCATGTAAAGTTTGTTCAACCCCGTGCACCAGCCAATCGGAGTGGTCCTGAGAGACTGTGACGTCATATGGACCGCGAATGTAGACTAAGCTGTGGCTTGGTCAATTTGGATGCCACGTTGGTTTTTTTATACGGCAGGTTACGAAAGACCCGAAGAATGGTGAGGATCTCGAGGTCAAGACGCAGTCGTGTTTTGGGGGCCGTATCATAAGTCCGACGCCTCATAGGTCCGACGCCTCATTAAGTCCGAAATTTCGGACTTATGAGGCGTCGGACTTATGAGGCATAACATTTATTTATTCTGCTTCATAGGTCCGACGCCTCATAAGTCCGACGCCTCATAAGTCCGACGTCGGAAAAACGAGTCGTTTAATTTGTCGGACTTACGAGGCGTCGGAGCTATGAGGCATCGGAGCTATGAGGCGTTGGACTTATGAGGCGTCGGACCTATGAGGCGTCGGACTTATGGGCCTTTATTCGGTTAGGGAATGCGATTTTGTCGGACTTATGAGGCGTCGGACCTATGAGGCATCGGACTTATGAGCGGACCCCGTGTTTTGTTAGTCGTCGAATCTGACTTGCAAGTCAAAGGAATAATCAATAGACTATTCAAAACTCAGGGTCGGTCAGAAATGAGAACCGAATAAGGGATGCCCGAGACCAATAAATGTACACATAGAATGATATGTGTCATTTGGGATTCAACGGAACCATCATTTATTTTATAAGCCAAGTTTACTTCTGTTTATTTCCGAAAAATTATGGAAAATTGATATTGTGTTATTATATTACATATATATCAGTATGAAGCACATTTAAGGATTTTTTAAAGGATTCTTAGGCAAATTAATCAGTCCAATTTACATATTTATGAGCAAAAGTGTGATGTCATTTCAGACGAACCCTCTGATGTTATAGCTATTTCAGTACCAAAAGTTGCACAAATTTTGAAATTTTGCGGTCACAAATCTTCTTTTCTTTGGTGATCAGTTGTTGTTTCAGTACAAGGCAGTAAGCCAATGAGCACACTTTTCTCACAAACGTGTTCAGTTTACAACAGAAGACTCATAAACTGAACATTGTCTTCCTGAAATGGCAACACATCAACAGCCCCCTCAGTCGTTAGGAAAAGAATGGAAAAATCTAAGTGTTTAAAGAAGAACACTTTTCAATAAAATTAACCAAAAAGGGAGGTCAAATAATTTTCTTACATTCTAAGAGGAGTTGAAAGTTGCAAAAAAAATTATGTTCCCAACTCAAATTCAAAATGACATTGTTATCCACTCTAGCTCTTTAAAATATCCTTCATTTTTCGCCCTGAATAACATGTGCATTGAATGGAAGAAAACTTGATGACAATGACTACACTTCCACTCAGCACAATCTATTGAAAATAAATACCCAAGACAGTTTACAAATTCCTATTGGTCAAGAGTCTGTTTCAAACGGTTGATAAAGACCGGCCAGCTAGTCTTGAACATTTTTCCAGCATCACATGAAATTTGGACTCCTATGAAATCCAGTGCATTTTAACCGTTTTATTGGTTGAACGTTCACAATCCTAATGTGAGTCAGTACTTCACAGTCCTAAATTCACAATAAACCGGCGCAGCTGCAGTTTGCGCCAAATCAGGCAGAACGGGGCGAAAATCTCCGTATAAGGAGTTGTTTACGACTACTCGCGAGAGGGACCATAATATAGCTTGAGGGGTGTTTCAAAAAAACTTGAAATAAAATTTGTTGAACAAAATTGTTAGAAAATTTATAATTTTTGACTTATTTTGACTTTGTGACGGTAAAGGTTTATATGAATGGGAATGTGCTTGGCCAGTGTTAAACAAGTCTGTTTATTAGACCAGGTGGGGGTCTGGTCGCCAACAATATCCCCCTCGCCTTCGGCTCAGGCTATAATCAGTGTCCATTCCTCCAGCCAGTCTTAAACGGACTTGTTTAAAACTGGCCAAGCATATTTATTCCCTTAATAAAACTCAACAGTAGCTCTGGCAATTTAAAGGGTATGTACAACATTTGCTTTAACTGCAATTTTCAGAAATAAATGGGCTTGGGGGATAAGTATGTTATAGCAAATAATGTAAAACTGATTGTTTCGCGTTTTGGGCTTGTTATTGCTGGAGGAACCAAGAAAACCAATCATGTTCTTGTAGTCTGGTTCCCTGACCACACTTAAGATGAAACAGAACAATTTATAGACTTTGGGAAATTGTTAGGCCAGAGAACCAGTCTAGCAGGTGTACCCCTTTACAGGTGTGTAATCAATTGCAAAGACAATGCGCAACAGCCAAATATGAAAAGCAGGAGCAGTTTAAAAAAAAAAAAAGCCAGTTTTCCCCCGACATTGGTCGGCCGACCAGCGCTGGAAAAATACAATTTTTCTTGAAAATGTCAGCAGGAGCTACGATTTTAGAGGATGCTTTAGACTGTCATTCCCTAAGAGAAACAATCCAGTACGGTATTTCGTTATAATTTGATCGTTTCGTTTTTTGATGTTTGCAAATGTTGTATCGTCCCTTTAACCCAAACCCTGCCAGACGCAGCACAGTGCATCAGGTGGAAAAGTCTGGTGCACTTTGATGGAAAATGCTACCAACACCAGTGCAGAAACCGGCCACTTCTGAGACACTGAGAGCTAGTCCCATAGAACAATGCCCGAGTTGTATCCTGCTGCGTTGGGGGACCACAGACTCTGAGGCAGTTTGGCCTCAAGACTTTTGACCTGATGGATCTTGCTACACTGGGCAGGCTTGTCACTTAGACAAGTGTTGCATGTTGCTGCGTTTGGCAGGGTTTCTAGCCAAAATACCCTGGAGGGTTAGGGTTAGGGGACCCATCTTGTTTGGTTGGGTCAGAAACATTTCCGAAGGAGCACGCCAGCTACCTACTCGTCATGGTGACCGTACACCCTCCGCAGTTTCTCCCGCTTGTTGCGGTTGCCGTGCTTCTTCCAGGGCTTGTCCGCCAAGCGCTGCTGGCTGGCCGACAGCTGCTGCGGGGATGACTCTTGACCTCTGACCCCGCTGGTGCCGCCCCTGGGGCCGATGGCTCCCTTGGTGTGCGACGCTACGGTCTTCTGTGCAAAGAAGGCCTCGTCTATCTTGCTTGATGTGGGCTGCTTCTTCAGCTGCTCAGTTAAAAGAAGAAAAAAAAAAAAAAAAAGGAAAATAATCTACTGAATTATGGCTTTGTCAAACAAGCAGTATTTTATCAAGGGAAGGGGTGCCTCGAATTGTCTATTTTGGTAATCCTTACTTTTAGGACACCTCTATTTTTTACAAGTTCTGTTCTGTTCAAAACTGACTTTTGCAGTTGACTGTCCAGTACCAAAGTGACTTTTGCAGGCTAAAGCAGTCTTTTTTCTTCATATAAACTCATGTTAGTTGTAGTTTTGAAAGCACTTTCGAAGAAAATGTGACTTTCCTACCTTTTTTCGCAGTCAGACGTGCATGTTGTAGTTCTCACACGCGTGAAAGCCTACATAATGAAAGCCCGATGCTGATTGGCTGCTAAAAAAATAAATTAGTCTGGTTCCCAGACCAAAAGATTCTGACTACTCCTGAATCTTTTGGTCTGGGAACCAGACTAAAAAATAAGTTCGTCTGGTTCTCAGACCAAAAGATTCTGACTATTCCTGAATCTTTTGGTCTGGGAACCAGACTAAAAATAAATAAGATGTTTTATTTTTTATCAGCCAATCAGCATCGAGCTTTCATCGCATCGAGCTTTCACGTTTGCCATCTTGGTTTTTGAGTCTGTTTTCTGGTTGTCATCGTCGTCTTTTACCCCTGAATTTCCCTCATAAATCAAAGCCCTGCCCTCTTTCCACCAAATTAAACCTGCTGATATTCAAGAAGGTGTCATTGCCAATTGTTCAGATGTGCCAAGAAGTATCAGAATGTAATTTTGAGTGTCATTTAGTCAACTGTTTTGGTGAGTCTTTCCTTCCTATATAGGAACGGGGTCCTAATACTAAGGATTACCTCTACTTTTTATTACTTGTTTTGACTTTTGGACCGAAAACTTTTGATTTTTTGACCGAAAAGGTATTTCTTAATAATGGGAATGTGCTTGGGAGGTGTTAAACACTCTGTTTAAGACTGATTGGAGTCTTCGCTCGTACACCCCGCCCTGCAAACAGGACGCTGGGATACTCTGATGAATTCACGCTCTGATTGGTTGGATTCTGCGTGACCTGTGACCTGCGCGTCATCAAGGTCATGACTCTGCAAGGTTTGAAACGGCCATTAAGACTGATTCATTACTCTTTTATTCCAGTTTAGAGATTTTTCTTTTCATTGAAAATCTTAATAATGTAGGAAATTCTGTAAAACTTATCCGTGTTGTAAATTTACAATTCCCGTCACTTGCTCAGGCTCCGTGTCGAATCACGAACGGTCGGATTGCATTATGCGACGCTCAAAATTGTGTCCACACTGTCCGCAATGAAACAGAAATCACATCCGGTATGGAGTGTGCTCATTTCTAAGGGAAGTTTTCGAATAGCATTTGCGCACATTGTCTAACTACGGTCTTGAACAGCTGCAGCCAGATGCTTTATACACAGGTCATAGGCCACTTCCTTCACAAGATTCTGTGAAGCTCATCAGAGTATCCCAGCACCCTGTTTGCAGGGCGGGGGTACGAACGAAGTTGGAGTATGGAATGCTGATAATTACCCTCGGCTTGGCCTCGGGTAATCATCAGCATTCCTGACTCCAACGGGTCTTAGACATAGTGTTTAAAACCTCCAAAGCACACATTGATTCCCTTATTTAAGACCGGCCACGTGACAGGCTCTCGACCAATGGGAATGGGAATAACTGTTGTGGGTTATTTATGAATGAAATTTACACAGCAACCGTTCCCCTACGTACTTTGGTTCCTTCGTCGGTGATGACGGGCCCCGAGGCTTCCCGCTGCTTCCTCGCCGTGTCGCCACCACCACGGCTCGCATCCATCTGGGAAAAGTCCTGAAACTCGACGGGATCGATCCCTGGTGGGGGGTGGCTGTACAGCAGTTTGCCCTGTGACGTGAGAAAAATATATAACCAAACTCCTTGTAATGAAGATGAAGTCCAGTCAACCAATACCCAAATATCAACTGCTTCCAACTATGTACATGTGGTATAAACTAGCTACCCAAGGTGATCTGGGGAATGTTCTATTTTTTTTTTCTGAGACAAAGGCAAGGGGCAATAGAAGACTATTCAACCACCTACAGCAGTCACTATTTGTTTATTACATCACATCTCTCGCTGGTTCTCCACCCTGGTTGGCTAAAACACGGTCATGTGTTGTTCACTAATATAGGCTAGTGCATGAAATTCGCGTCAGCGTGAACTAGACAGGCGTCAAGACATCGCGCTCATAATTTCCGGAATATAGTTCCCGATTGGGCACTATACTTAACATTTTTTGACAATTATTTTTTGCTTAAAAGGTAGGACATCATTGGCTTTCGCTGTAATTTTTAGAAATGAACTATTTGAGGGGTTAGTATAATATGATCAAATATTGTTACACTGACATGTTTGAAGTTTTGTGTTCGAAAATGCTGGAAAAACCAAGAAAAACAAAAATGTTCAAGTAGTCTTGGTTCCCTGACTCAATTAAAATTGAAATGGATCAATTTATAGATGCCGGAAAATTGTGAGGTAAGGGAACCAGTCTAGCTGGCCTGCACTCGTTCATGAACATGTGACCAATAGCAAACACACTTTGGACTGAAACAAATGGGAAATTTGGAGCAGTTGAAAAAATAGTTAGGGTTTTCCAACGGTGGTCGGCCGACCACCGTTGGAAATGAATACAAAAATACCATTTTCTTGAAAATGACTTCACACCAGATGCCATAATTTTACAGGATACTTTAGAGTGTCATTTACCAACATCCTAGTAAGGTATTTCTTGGTAGTTTTATTTTTCGATGTTTGCAAATGTTGTATTTTCCCTTTAACAATAAAAACCTTCCCTATAACATGGTGACGCCCCATCAACACCTGTATGGTTGTACTCACAGACATCTGATTGCCATGTCAGCCGCTATGCATATATTACTATTCAGAGCAAGGCTGCTGTTGTATTGTCAGTTTGGGCACCCACAATTATGATTTAAAAAAAAAGGGAATATTATATGAGACGCTATCGGCCATTCAAGACACAAAATCTGTGGGTGAGGTGCTATATCATAAGCTATTTACGTGTAGGAAGCAGCATCAGATAAAACATTCATTTATTTCCATGAAACTTTTTGTTATTATAAGATGGAATTTTGCGTCGGGCTGATATAATTTAAATTAGGTTTTGCAATTCACCGATGTTTAAACACTGTATACTCAGTGTGTTACCTCCCAAGTGAAAGTTGGAAAAAATCACTCGGGTGGGAATCGAACCCACGACCTCCTGCTTTCTAGTGCAGATGTCTTACCACTCGACCACCGAGCTAACGGGATCGGTTGGCCGGTTCGAATCTGATGTACATAGCAGCGGGTACCGCATCAACTATTATAAGATGGAATTTTGCGTCGGGGTGATATAATTTAGGTCGTGGGTTCGAGTCCCACCCGAGTGATTTTTTCCAACTTTCACTCGGGAGGTAACACACTGAGTATACAGTGTTTAAACGTCGGTGAAGGTCAAAACCTAATTTAAACTTTTTGTTGTTTGTTTGTGTTCCATTCATTACTCCAGACTCAATGACCATTTGCTGCCTAAACTCTTCGACAACAATAAAAGCTGACGAATTTGTTCACCTTCACGTAGTCTTTCAGGACGACTCTTGCTGCCCTAGGGCAGTCTGGGATACCGTGGTGGGTCATGAAGCCTCGCATATCTGTCAACATGTGGAAAACAAAAGCAAAAATAATGTAGACAATTTAAAGAGGTTGTGGAATGCTCGAAGACATTTCCGTCATTTTTTGGGTATATGTAGCCTAAGGTGTGATGAAATAAAAACAACTATTGTTTCTGTCATAAAACGAGTAAAAAAGGTACTTTTGAAAGCTGTTTTTAAAGTCCTGTCATGCCTGTTTCGACCCGAACATGCAATTTGAGCAAAAGTCGTCGTTGCGGGCAGCAAACAAAACACAGTAAATCGTGACGTAATAAACAGGACTCCCGATGCAGAGTAGCATAAACGAGTCCAGTTTATTACGTCACGATTCACTGTGTTTTGTTTGCTGCCCGCAACGACGACTTTTACATAAATTGCACGTTCGGGTCGAAACAGGACCTGAAAAATAGCTCTCAAAAGTACCCTTTGTACTCATTTCATGACAGAAACAAAAGTCGTTTTTATTTCATCACACCTTAGGCTACATATACATGTACCCAAAAAATGACGGAAATGTCTTCGAGCATTCCACAACCTCTTTAATAATGCATTGAAATGGGAATGTGTAACAGGTAAAAACATATCCAAATAAACCTTTGTAAAGTCTATCCTATTTGGCTCTGTGCGCCAATGAAAGAGGCCACTTTTTCCCCACCTTTGGAAGGGACACACCATGGACGGGACACACCGTGTGTACGTATTTGCGCGCGAAGTGCAGACGGCTTATCGTGAATGTGCACCAAGTTATAGCGTCTTCACGTGAGCGACAGGCGTCGTCGGCACGCGAATGCTTTTCTAATGTCTCTTTCGATGGTACGGTCTCCTCTAGACTAGTCCCCGCCCCCCGCCCATATATGGTTACATTCGAAATCGTCAATGGATGGACCAGAAACCAGTCTAGGTCTCCCCCAACTTTTTTCTTTTCTGGCCGTTGAAGGGGTACTTGTGCACGGAGCCCATTGACTATCAAATGATAGTTGCAGGATGGCATAATTATTCGGGGGGAAAAAGCTGCAGTCTTAAGGTTTTGAAGATTTTCCAGCTGATTTTTAATCCGTCTCACTCAAATGACGTCACTTTCAACCAATTGTCACGTGCATCGACATTTTGGGCATAATATGTGACGCATACCAGCTTCGCCGTATTTCAAAGAAATTTTGAGCGACATGAACGCGTGTTTGAAAAATTTTGGACACTGCATGCAGACACACCTGATTGCATTTAACACGCAGTTGAAATTTCTACTACAAAATACTACAATAGGTTACACATTTTTTAGAGTTTGCGACGAACTGGTTCCCCGCTGAGTATATCAGTTTAAAGCGGCAATGATGATTTGTGCTTACAGGCGTAGGCGTTGAGGAACTCCCTAGCCGTGGGGATCCTGTTGGCATCTTCCCCATCACGCGGCTTGATGATGTTGATGCCGTAGATGCTGTTCAGGATGTGTCTCGGGATGCGCTGACACAAGTATGGCGGGGTTAAGGATGACATTGCTCCACTCTAGCCAGGACCAACTTTGTAGAAAAATTGTCTTAAAGGTGTAGTCCATCATTTGTAATTTGTGCATTTTGGGGTTAGTATAATGGATCAAATATTGTTACACTGACATGTTTGAAGTTTTGTGTTGGAAAATGCTGGAAAAACCAAGAAAAACAAAAATGTTCAAGTAGTCTGGTTCCCTTACTCCACTGAAGATGAAATGGATCAATTTACAGATGCCGGAAAATTTTAAGGTAAGGGAACCAGTTGTAGCTGGCCTGCACTCGTTCATGAAAATGTAACCAATAGCGAACAAAATTTGGACTGAACAAAATTGTAAATTTGGAGCAGTAGTTGAAAAATAGTTTTCCAACGGTGGTCGGCCGACCATTGTTGGAAATAAACACAAAAACACCATTTTCTTGAAAATGACTTCACACCAGGTGCCATTTTACAGGATGCTTTAGACTGTCATTTACCAACATCCTAGTAAGGTATTTCGTAAAAACTTGGTAGTTTTATTTTTCGATGTTTGCGAATGTTGTATATTCCCTTTAAACAAGTGCTGCATGTTGCTTCGTTTGCCAGGGTTTCTAGCCAAAAATACCCTGGAGGGTTAGGGGTAAGGCTTCGGTGCGACATTTTTCCTGTCCCTGTCAGACATTGGTCATATGGTGGCAGCCTAAGGTGCCTTTACATGTATCGTACATGCCCCCTCAAAAATCACCTTTTCATGCAAATCCACATTGGGCAAAGACATCCAAAAATTAAACACGTATCCTAAGCAAACACTCTTGTTTTACAATACTCCCAAGGACAATGCTTTGTGTTTTCCTTTGTCCCTAAGACTAAGCACGCAAACATAACACAGAGGACAAAAGAAAAAAAGACCCAACGCCCGAGGACTGAAAGGATCTGATGTTCTCCCTTTGTGTGTCTTTCCTCGGGGGTTATGTAGAACCAAGTACACAGAAACTTGTGATCGGTAAGAAAATGTTCCGAATATCTGGAGAAGACTTGATCTGATAAAGGATATGAGTGAGGCAGGAGGCAGGAAGTCCCTGAGATGGTCAATGCACAGGATGCCACTGACGATCATCTCTGCCTTGGATGAGACCATGGACGGCATGACCAGACCAGGGCAGTCACACAGGCACATGGTGGGCTCTACAAACAGCGTCTGGGGATGAGAACAACAGTACATGGTGAGTCAAAAAAACCCGAAACCCAAACGTCGGGACTGTTGTTTTAGTGAAGCACTGCATGTTGCACTTTCAAAATCTAGGATCATCTCATCATTAGCCTAATTCAATCCACTGCTGGATGAAGGCCTCTCCACTAACTTTCCATGCTTTTCGGTCCCTTGCCAGTTGTTTCCATTTCTTCCCTATGAAATCAGAGATTTCATCTCGCCATCTCTTAGGCTGTCTTCCTCTTCGCCTCTTCAATGATAATGGCGTCCAATCCATTACTTTCAGGGTCCATCTGTGGTTGTCTCTTCTCATGACATGTCCTGCCCATCTCCACTTTTTCTTTTTGATCTCAACTATTATGTCTTGCACCCCTGTCTTTCTTTTAAGATCTCCGTTCCTTATTCTGTCTCTCTTTGTGACCCCAATCATTATTCTTTCCATTGCCCGTACAGTGACTCGCAATTTTTGCTCTGATTTCTTTGAAGGTGCCCAAGTCTAGGATATGAAAGCCCAATTCAGAAGCTTTCTTTTAGTACAAGAATCATTCAAATCACTCCTGTACTTTTCAATTGACGGAGTTTTCAACACAACCACCGTTTTAAACTTCTGTCCACGGATCACAAAAAAAAGGTGTGCGTTCTTGCAGCAAAATGAAAACAATTCAGCTATGTGATTTGCTTTCATTTTGCTGAAAGAACACTGAACTTTTTGTGATCCGTGGACAGAACCTTAAAACGATGGTTGTGTTTAACATTCCTTAACTTGGAAAGTACAGGAGTGATTAGAATGATTCTTGTACTAAACGAAAGCTTATAGACTGGGCTTTTATATCCTACATGTAGAATTTGAAAGTGCCACATGCTGAACCTCACTTAAACAATGATCCCAACACTTGAGTTTCCCTTTTTTTGTCTCAACCTGTATACAAAGAAACTGAATTATCAAGTCACCTGGGCTAGCACCATTGGAGGAGCTGTTCTAGAACCGTGCCAAATATACTGAATGCCGAATATATCATCAACTGAATATACGAATGGCATTTATTTCAATACATATGCAGTTATAAAAATGTAAGCGGATATGATGAAAAAACATTAACCCTAACCCACCTCACTCCTCCAAAATCCTCCTGGCGGTTTTGGAGGATTCTAGAGGATTGAGGATGAATGGTGATTGAATCAAATGAGGATTCTGGAGGATTGAGGATGAATGGTGATTGAAGCACATGAGGATTTTGGAGGATTGAGGATGAATGGTGATTGAAGCACAAGAGGATTTTGGAGGATTGAGGATGAATGCATTTTGAGGCAGGACTGTCTGATGATTTTGAAGGATTTGGCGTTGGTTATCCTTCATTTAAACACGAGTGCAAAATTTTGGGATGAGGAGGATTTTGGAGGATTGAGGATGAATGCATTTTGAGGCAGGACTGTCTGATGATTTTGAAGGATTTGGCGTTGGTTATCCTTCATTTAAACACGAGTGCAAAGTTTTGGGATGAGGAGGATTTTGGAGGATTGAGGATGAATGCATTTTGAGGCAGGACTGTCTGACAATTTTGAAAAATTTAGGCAGAGTTGCAAAATTTTGGAGGATTTTGGAGGATTGAGGATGGTTGTAAGCAACAAGGGCCTAGGGGGTTAGGGTTAAAGATGTTATTTTAATGATTTACATGTTTGAAGGGAAGTTTTTTGTTTGTCAAAAAATTGTTGAAAGCCACTTTCGAGAATGAGCTTCCGTGGGACTATTTGCTCAATTTTTATCTTTCTTTAGCCGTAACCACCCCAACTCCATCAAAATCCATCCCCCCAAGTATTGGTGGATTTTGGAGGACTTGGTCCAGGAGACTAGAATAATCGAAAACTACATTATTTGAAACATGCACGGCACTGACACAACATTGCACAATGTCAGTGGACTAATGTGTGTTTGAAATTACTAGCCATTTAAATGGTCCATTTTATTAACCCTAACCGCCCTGAATCCTTCAAAATCCTCTTTGCCAAAGTGGAAGAATTTGGAGGATTGAGGTTACATGGCAAAAGTGCGTCACTGATTTCGTGGAATGCACTTTGTCAAGGTCTGGGGCCGGACCCTGTGTTGTTTTATGCTCAGCCATGCATGAATATAGGCCTGGATTATGCTTGAAATCCCCCGTACTGCTTCAGGATGTCACTGGCTCTGCCTCAACATATTGACAGTCACTGCCGCCGGATTTTGCAGGATTCATCAGGCAGTGGTCACCCTCCAAGACCGTATTCAAGAAATAATGGAGGAATTTGCAGGATGGCGGCTATATTATGCTATTTTTTCCATGAGGCCGATTGGAGGATTGTGCAGGATTGAGGCTACATCCTAGCAAAATGGCCCAGGGCGTTAGGGATTATGTTTTCGTACCTGGAAGTGTTTTGTTCTTCCTGGGGTTGCTGACACGGGAACTTTCTTCTGTTGCATGATGGCATTAATGGTGGAACTCTTACCGACATTGGGATAACCGACCTGCAAAAAAAAAGCAAGAACCAAATTTCAAAGATCACGCATGCAGGATCATATGCTTTCTGTAAAATTATTTTTTTTCATCTGAAACAACAGAATAGCTCAAAATCGTAAAGGGTCCATTCGTGAGGTGACTTCTTCTGAGGAACAACTTTCAACTTTCTACTCCTCATACATATTGTATGAAAAATATTTGACGCCCCCTTTTGGTTAATTTTACTGAAAAGTGCACTTCTTTTATAACAGTTCCAATTGTCCGTGCTTTTCCGGACAACTGAGGGTGCTGTTGCTGTGATGTCATTTCAGGAAAACATTGTTCAGGCTAGGGGTTTTTTGTTCAAATTGTGAACCCAAAAATGTGTTCATTGAAAACGTTTGTGAGAAAAGTTTGCTCCTTGACCATGTTGACTTACTGCCATGTACTGACACAATAATGAATCACCAAAGAAAATAAAAATTCACGACAGCTAACATGCTAAATATCCAAAATTTTGGCAACTTTTGGTGCTGAAATAGCTGTAACATTCAGGTTTCTGCCTAAAATGACATTACAGTTTTGCTCATGAAGACGGAAATTTGCATTAGCATGAACATAAAAAAGGCACCAAAGTACATGTACCCTTAACCCTAACCCACCTCACTCCTCCAAAATCCTCCTGGTGGTTTTGGAGGATTCTAGAGGATTGAGGATGAATGGTGATTTAATCAAATGAGGATTCTGGAGGATTGAGGATGAATGGTGATTGAAGCACATGAGGCTTTTGGAGGATTGAGGATGAATGGTGATTGAAGCACATAAGGCTTTTGGAGGATTGAGGATGAATGGTGAATGAAGAACAAGAGGATTTTGGAGGATTGAGGATGAATGCATTTTGAGGCAGGACTGTCTGATGATTTTGAAGGATTTGGCGTTGGTTATCCTTCATTTAAACACGAGTGCAAAGTTTTGGGATGAGGAGGATTTTGGAGGATTGAGGATGAATGCATTTTGAGGCAGGACTGTCTGACAATTTTGAAAAATTTAGGCGGAGTTGAAAAATTTTGGAGGATTTTGGAGGATTGAAGATGGTTGTAAGCAACAAGGGCCTAGGGGGTTAGGGTTAATGGGTTAACTGACATTGTATGGGCCCTTTATTACGATGCGTAACAACTAACCTATTTAAATTTCAGCTCAATGGACACTATAAAATTTGAGAAACATATGCACTATGTTTTGGTCTCTTAAAGAGGTTGTGGAATGCTCGAAGACATTTCCGTCATTTTTCGGGTATATGTAGCCTAAGGTGTGATGAAATAAAAACGACTTTTGTTTCTGTCATGAAATGAGTACAAAAGGTACTTTTGAGAGCTGTTTTTCAGGTCCTGTTTCGACCCGAACGTGCAATTTGTGTAAAAGTCGTCGTTGCGGGCAGCAAACAAAACACAGTAAATCGTGACGTAATAAACAGGACTCGTTTATGCTACTCTGCATCGGGAGTCCTGTTTATTACGTCACGATTTACTGTGTTTTGTTTGCTGCCCGCAACGACGACTTTTTACACAAAATTGCACGTTCGGGTCGAAACAGGCATGACAGGACTTGAAAAACAGCTCTCAAAAGTACCTTTTGTACTCATTTCATGACAGAAACAATAGTCGTTTTTTATTTCATCACACCTTAGGCTACATATACCCGAAAAATGACGGAAATGTCTTAGAGCATTCCACAACCTCTTTAAGTGGAGTCTGTTGCTAAAACCCTACTTTAAAACCACTTTCAATGACTGTTATTTCCACCCTAACAATACCATTTCTAGGGAAAATAATTTCTCAGGGTATTACATACAATCCCTCACTTCACTTAGAACGAGGTTTTCCTCATTAAATCGGTACATGTACAATTCTGGATAGTTACCAATATTCCTACTGTCTTTTAAATGATAATGTCTTCATTGTCTTCTCTCTCTACTTTTTTTCAGGCATCCGGGCTACAGTGTCAGTGCGCTTAAACAGGAATTGTTTCATTTACAAGGAAAAAACTGAAATAAATAAGAGTAAAACTTAAAACTCTCCTATCCTCCTTGGCAGAGTCATGGTTAAGGGACTTGTACCCTTATTATGGCTAACACAACAAGTTTGGAAAACAAGAATTTCAAATTTGCGACTTTTTTTCTCACCATGCCAACGGTCGTGACCCCCTCTTGAACTTTGGGCCCCGTGTGAAGGTCGTAAAAGAACTGAATGAGCTCCTCTCCCGTCAGGAGCTTACTGTCATTCACCACTGGGCCGCACCCGGCCTGGCCACGCCCCTCCCAATCTCTATGGCCACGCCCATTTTCTGCATCCCTCTCCTGTCTCGTGCTGGAACCTTCTTCATTGGCTTGCGAATTATCATTAGAGTCTGGTGCGGCGAACCGTACAGTTCTAGATGAAGAAGGGTCTGTAGTTTCAAGTGTATTGCTATCGTCCGTTTGTGGGAGGTTCACACTGGCTGTTTCTGAGCACTTTGAGATCTCAGTTTCCGGCCCATCGTGCGTTCTTTGGTCAATACTAGTATTGAAGCTGGTCGGTGCGATAGCTGTCTCTGACGAGTTTGGAGAAACGTCTCGGTTTGATGGCACATGGAGTTGGTCGTTCTGTTGGTCTGTCTGTGCAACACCGGCATCAGGGCCGAGACTTTGAGGTTCAGTCTTGTCAGAGTCGGCACTGTGCAATTTTTCACCAGTTGTGTCACTAGTATCCAGTGGTGTGCCATCTTTAGGAAAAAAAAAATATACAGAATGTTTCAGAATTGTGTTCAATAGTGAATGCCGTTTTTAAATTATGGGTGACTGTGTAATATTTATACAAATAATGAATGTTAGTGAGTGCAATGGTAAGAATAATTTCATGAGGTGACAGATGAAATGTTCCATTCCAGGAGGCGAAGCCGAGTGGAATGGAACATTTCATCTGTCACTGAATGAAATTATTCTTTCCATTGCACGAACGTGAAACATTCATTATTTGTTTTATATAACACCTGAATAAATCCTTGTCATCTCATTGGTTGACTTTTAATAGGCATTTTATTCAGGTTAAAATCTGTTTAAAAGTTCGACAAGTTCATCATATTTAATTTATGCAAACTGTTCAACAGTTTGAGAACCATCATACTCAATTTATCTCAATTTAAAACAGCGCCACCACCGGCAGCAGTGACACCGCACAATCGAAGTTCTATTCACCGTGCAATAGAAGTTTCATTGAATTGTGCGCTGCGCGCGCCGTGCGTTGGGATGAATAGTTCAATGACATTTGATCAACAATCCACCAATCAGATGACGGGGATTTATTCAGGTGTGTATAAAAATGACTATTTAAATCTATTAACAAATAGCTACAGTTGGACCAAAGTTACGCAAAGTAGGCCAACCAGGCCAGGGACAAGCTTGAATAGGACTATATATATGCATTGTACATAACAAGATTTCCTCACACACACCAGAACAGAAACCCGGCAAGAAAATAATTTATTATCTTGGAGTATCTCCAACAGTGTGACGTCTAGAAACTTCTGGATTCTGGCAGGTTGTAGCCGTTTACTATTCAGCTTTCCTCATTATATTCCCAGTTTCAGTTACATTCCTGATCCGGTTTCAGATTATGACCATTTTATTTACAGAGACATTACCAGCATTGAAGTACAAGTCAAGTACTTTTTCCGAGTACCCAGTACTGCCGAGCACTTGTTACCGAGTACGAGTACTTCCGAGTACAAGTACAGGTCTCCAAGTACCAGTACTTGTTCTTCCGAGTACGAGTATGAGTACTTCTACATGTATTTCCGCATACGGCCATACCGCAAATGGTTCATTGTGCGTAATTGGCCCAGGCCCAGACAGACATATAATGCAGACCCACTCACGGCCAGCTGTTAAATGTGTTTGTCCGGACGAACACAGAGGAGTATCAGGAAACTTTGATTTCTCCACAAGCCAATCAACCATTTCAAGCTGAAAGTATCGATAAAATAAAGCCGTGGTAAGTCAAGCTATACTTTTGTTTTGTTTTCGAGTACTGCTTTTCGAGTGCAGGTACTTTGATGATGGAGTAAAATTTCGACATATCGAGTACGAGTACTTTGCTGCCCGAGTACGAGCACCGTCATTTCGAGTACGAGTACTTTGACAGTCGAGTACGAGTACTCTAAAAAAAAGTACTTGAGTACGAGTACTACAAGACTGGACGTTACAAAGTTCGAGGGCAACTCTTACCTTGAATGCAAGACGCAGGTTGGGAGGAGACACCGTGATTCTCATCATCTTCATCACCGTCTGTATCTTCTGGCTCCGATTCGGAGGACTGTTCCTCTTCATTCTCGACATCTTCATTCTCCTCTGCAGCCTGGAAAATTGAAAACACTTCAAAATGATCGTCCGGGATACAATTCATGGGATACATGTCCCTTCAGCAGTTAGGCCAATAGGTGGTTTCATTTTTGAAACCGGTCATTCCTGGGCAGAGTTATGCTATTTTGAAGTTCATTGTGTTGAAAAGTAGAAAACAGAGAAAATGGACACGAACGTCACAAAACAGACATTTCTTTAACTGATATACCTTAACAAATCATCAAAAAATACTATAATTAGAGATCAAATTAGGGTTTCAAACTTTTATAGTACATTTTAGACATGCTCAGGATTACAAATATGCAAAAATTAGAAAATGGAAAAAAAATCACCCCCACAGTGTTTTTTGGCCCTATCTCAATTTCAACCTCTGCCCAGAAGCGTCTGCTTTTGACAAAACAGGTCACATATTAAATTACTAGAGCGCTGACTCATGTACAAAGTGATGCCTGCTGGGCGCGTCCATGTTTGTACACAAACCTATGGAAAACTCAAAATTTTCTATGTCTTCTGTACGGCTATTTGCATTGGTATTCTAAACAGGCCAGTGCGTTACCGAAGATGATCCGCCCAAAACCAAAACGCGCAATCAGTATTAATGAGCATTTAATTTTGCTCTGCGCAAACAGCGCAACGCGTGCACGTATCCGCTGCAGATGCTTTCCGCGGTGACGTTTTTGAACGTACGCAAACGTACGCAAACAACTAAAGTTGTTTGCGTACATTCTACTTGCGCGTTGCATTCAGAGTACACTTTCAAAATCCAAATCAATCTAATGTCATTATGTTCTACAAACACGCACATGAATTCAAAATGTCTGCGCCCAGGACGGCTTCAAAGCGTCTCCGCGCGCAAGAATGATGAGTTAGCATTCTAGTAATTTAATATAGCTCTAGTATCAGTGAGTATGGGCCTAATACAAGAACAAGCCAAAGTCTTGTATCCAGACTCTAAACACTGTACTGACCTCTCGTTTGATCCTCTCTGTTTCAAGCACAGCAGACCAGAAGGCAACCTTCAGCCCCTGTTGGGAGAAATAGTCGGCCCACTGCTGTCTCTGCAGTGGCGTGAGTAGATCCGCCTTGCTGATCAAAACCATATTCTCCTTACCTCTGCCAACCTCTTTCACATACTTCTCCTGCGAAAAGAAAATTTATATATTTACGTAAAAAAAAAAAAAAAAATTAGAAGTTTCACTTCCAGTTTTTCATATGAAATTTGACTTTTTAAGTACCAGTATTTCGGTAATGTTTTATAAATGTTTACTAAAATCTTGATAATTTCAAGTTCATTTTTGTCGTTGTTTTGAATTATTGTGTGGGACAAGGGGCGAGTCGTGCTCACACACCCACTTGTATATGTGCATGCTCAGTTTCCAACATGCAAGTCAGACTGCCTAGACATCATGCGAACTGTACAATTCTGAAACACTCTATATTGACAATGTGGGGGTATTTTGGCATTATGATGACCAAACTGTGGGTCAAATTGATTTTTTTTTCATTTTCTTTAAAATTGTTGTTAATGTCATGGCAAATAACAATCTAGGTTTTCATACATGTAGGTTATAAAGATTTCGCTGTGAGGCCTGGGTTTATTACTGAGCTCTTAAAAGCCTTGCCATCACTTCGCATGATGACTGAATTACCCTAAAGTTGATCTCAAAAGCTCTCAAATTATAAAATACAGTAAATTCCGGCCAAGTTAACATCGTACAACTCGCCAAATCGCTCAGGTCGGCCGTCTGACTAAAGTCCCGATTGTCTACAATGCATTTCCATTGAATGTTTTATTTCTATAAAGTCGGCTTTTATTAAGTCGCCATTTCGCTCAAGTCGTCGCGTTACTCTCGGTCCCTTTTCCATAAAAAGCATAACATAATCCTTTGTGTAAGTTGGCATTCAAAAAATCACACACTGCATCGACTACCTGCACTGCGGTTGGCAAGAAGTGTCGAGTGAAAAGTGGTTTGGCAAGGCCCATGATCGCTGCATCGAGGTGTCGCTGCACAGCCAAGCCAAGGGATCTCCCACTACTGCATGCACTGTGAGCATATCGATACCAGTACCCCCTCTAGGCCTGTACGCATGCGCTCTGTCCATTTTGGGGGTCGTCTTATAGAATGATGTAGTCAATACCACGCATGCATTTCATTTGTAACTGAACACGTACATATGTATTACTATTTTGTACACGTGGTCTCCACTATCAATACCCCAAACGTGATGATACAATTTGAGGCTTAATTTGCTAGAGTCAAGTCAAGGCATTAAGGAGATAAACCAGGGTTTAATTGAAGCCAATTAGTGCAACCATGTGCATTGGCCATTCGTGTAAGTTGGCAATGTGAGGTTTTAACAGTAGGTTTCGGCATATGCGTAAGTCGTCTCAAATTCTCGGGTCCCGAGAGTGCCGACTTAGCCGGAGTTAAATACTGTATTAACAAAACAAGCACAGACTTTGACATTTTCAGAATAAAAATATCTTTCAATTTACCAAATCTTCACAGCGGAACAGCAGTGGGTTGCGAGCGTCCACTATCTGGACGATGATGTCACTGCGCTCAATGACGCGCCACAGCTGACGCCAAAATTCCAAGTTTCGCTCAAAGGGCGTCATGACCACGTGATCCTTCTCTTGCAACCTGCAACATTGGAAGTATAAAAAGTCCAAAAACTTTAAAGGGAATATACAACATTTGCAAACATCGAAAAATAAAACTACCAAGTTTTTACGAAATACCTTACTAGGATGTTGGTAAATGACAGTCTCAAGCATCTTGTAAAATTATGGCACCTGGTGTGAAGTCATTTTCATGAAAATGGTGTTTTTGTAAACATTTCCAACGGTGGTCGGCCGACCAGCGTTGGAAAAACCTAACTATTTTTCAACTACTGCTCCAAATTTACCATTTTTTCAGTCCAAATTTTGTTTGCTATTGGTTTCAGAACTAATATCTTCTAAGCAGTAGTTATTACCACATGGTGTTACCGCAAACCGAAACGATACCGATACCCCACCATGCAAAGCCTCAAATCTTATATTGGTTACATGTTCATGAACGGGTGCAGGCCAGCTAGACTGGTTCCCTTGCCTTACAAATTTCCATCATCTATAAATTGATCCATTTTATCTTTTGTGGAGTCAGGGAACCAGACTACTTGAACATTTTTGTGTTTTTTTGGTTTTTCCAACCTTTTAGAACACAGAACTTCAAAAATGTCAGTGTAACAATATTTGATCTATTATACTAACCTCTCACATAGTTCATTTCTGAAAATTACAGCAAAAGCCAATGATGCATATTCCCTTTAATTTGAAGAGTTGTATCTTGAGTCAATCACAAGTCCGATATCACTTGCTAACCAGTTCACGTCGGATGCATGTTAACAAGAACTGGCTGTTTTTATACACAGGCATGGCTGACAGGTTTAATAAATGTCAAACGTGCTTCGACTCGCCTCCTGATGACATCGTCACACGCTAATCCCCCATGAGTTTTGTACACACACACAAAGTGCGAGAAGTCTGTGGAGGCGGACCGTGTGTTGAACTCGTAAAAAGGCTGCTGCGCACGGCCTGTTGTGGTACAATTGACGCTCCGTGGGCACACCTCCGAGTGTTGAAAAATTTGAGGTTGCGGTACGAAATATCATACAAATACTGTTCGAATGACTCTTGCAAATCAATGTATTTGGCTGTATATCAAAAGTTGGCAGCTACATTTTGCCTTTTTTCGAAAATCAAAATTTGGGGGGAAAAAATAATCCCGGCGCGAACTGGTCAATAATACCAATTTTTTTTCTGTTTTTTTTGGTTTTTTTAATAAGAGTGAACATCTGGCAAGTGCAAAACTGGCAAATTCTTCAAGAGTGACTACTCACAATGCCAGCTGACGACGCCATTCCAGGAAGGATTCTCGCTCCCTTTGGGCGAGCTTTTCTTTGGTAGTGTTGGCATCCCACTTTGGTCTAAAAAAGAAACAACATCACTCAACATTTACACCAATTATTAAATCTGGAAAAAAAGTCACAATTAAAAAAATATTCAAGCTGCCTTAAGAAAACAAAAAAGTACTGAAGTTTTTGAAGTTTTTAAATTTTGGAGGGCAAAAATCCTTTAACATCCGAAATCACCCTCTATCATGGCTATCCAAATGCTCAACAATGACAGGCTAATATTATACATATACAAAATGGTAAACCGGGGCAGAAGTGCGAAATTACTTGTCCCGAAATGTTGCTTTGACTATCTCCTGATGCCACGCAGAGGAAGCTTGTCAAAGTAAGCCAACACTGCGGGACCAGTCATTTCGCACGTCTCAAAAGTGGAAAAAAGTCAGTGAAAGATAGACATAACATGCATAAGGCCAAAAAAAAAAAAAATATTCGGTCTCTGGTCAGACCAAAGTTCCGGAATTGACGCGGCCACACGGCTTTTTTTTTTTTTCTTCAAGCTTGGATTGTACAGACAAGGTGGGTACTATTTTGCATTTTTGGTGTTCTCATGTTCATTGGTGTCCTTCATAATTTGCCTTGGTGCAATTTCCCATTCCTTCATGTCCTTGGTGCTCTTTGGTAAAAAAAAATTGAGGAGGTGCGGAAATAGAGGGCGCTGTTGGAGCTACCGCGGAACATTTTGGAAAAAAAAAAATTGACGCGCGCGCTGACCAGAGACCGACTTATTTTTTTGTTTGGCCTAAGGGTTTTAGTATGGTACCACCAGCAACCTCACTTGCCATCACAACTGTTGCATATTTGAGAGTCTAGGAAAAAAGACTCAGGGTACTACATGTACTTCCCTGGTACAACCGACGAGTTGGGTGATAGTATGTGGGTCGTGTGCAAGCCCAGTGCCTGCTTTCACGATGCACTTCAACGCGTCGAAACTTAACGCGTCATGTGATCCATTTTCGCAAAACTTACAATGAGTTGAATGCGTCGTAACAACGGCTTTAAATACGTCGCTAGTTACAACATGTCTAGTGGTCATCGCAAAATAAGTAGCGTCTTTTTCTTAGACAGTTGAATGCCGCAACAATTACATAAATGAGACAATAACTGACCTTTTGCAGTGGAATCGCGTTAGAATTGCGTCAACGCAGCTTGTGAAATACTGTCCATTTACATGATTTACAAATGGACGCGAAACGCGCAAAATCTGAGACAAATAAAACTTAATGTACAAAACTGCATAGGATTGTGTAAGGCTAACTCGCAAACACTAACTCGCTAACTCGGTGTGGCTAACTCGCAAACGGCGATAGGTCAATACCCAGGCAATGTGCGTACAGTTGTTAATGGTAAATGCCTCAAAGTAAATATGAATTGGCCTGGAATATTGCAGTTGAAATTTCCAGTTAGCTAACAGTCCACTGCGAGCTTGCTTTTCGTTAAAACTGCATCATACATCCACCATTTTGTTTTACGTTTTAAAAAATTTGGACAGGAGATCCGATAACTCTCTACTGAACATCAGACGACTATTTACTGTACGTTGAATAAACGCATACCATACTCCGGCACATCGCACATATACAACATATTTTGTGCAATGAATCGCAGGCCGGGTCACAGCTGCGATGCATCGTAGGGATGCAATGTGTCGCAGCGCTGCGATCGCATCGTAAGTTACGATGAGTTTCAAGAAATCGGGTGCTGGTTAGCCACTGATGTTTCGGAAAACTGACAAATAAGAAAAAGCTCATTTGGCTCATAAACACAAAGTATGTATGAGATGTAATAATGGATGCTGCCCACCGTCTAGGAATGCACAAGAGATTCTTGTTGAGATCTTGAGCCTCCTGGATAGCTTTGGTTTCCTCAGCTGACGGCAGACCAGACTCATCTGGGTCAACCACTCGGATGTTTTGCCTCTCTATCATAAAATAAAAAAGAAAAGAAAAATAAAACCGGGTTAGGATTATAAGAGATACTTTGGATAGTTCTCGACTTGCCAAATTAGTGATTTCTTGGGGGTGCACAATTTGGAGACTGCCTCAATCCTCCAAAAATCAACCATTATTTCTTGAATTTGTTCAGTGGAGGGAAGACCACCGTCTCAAAATCCTTCAAAATCTTCCGACTGAATCAACAATGATCGCATGGACCCTTTAACCCCAACTCCCTAGGCCTTTTTGCTCGGATGTAGCCTCAATCCTGCCAAATCCTCCAATTGGCCTCATGGAAAAATAGCATATAGCCTCAATCCTGCAAATTCCTCCATTATTTCTTGAATATGGTCTATGGAGGGGTGACCACTGCCTGAATCCTGCAAAATCCTCCGGCTGTGACTGTCAATAGGCTGAGGCAGAGGCAGTGACATCCTGGAGCAGTGCAGAGGATGTCGAGTATAATCAAGGACTAAATTTATGCACGGCTGAGCATAAACAACACAAGGTCCAGCCCAAGACCTTGACACAGTGCGTACTCCAAAATCAGCAACACACTTTCGCCATGTAACCTCAATCCTGCAAATTCCTCCAATTTGCAAAAAGGATTTTGGAGGGAGGATTTAGGGCAGTTAGGGTTAAAGTCAAGCCGAAGCTCTTTCAGACTGCCCACAGCATTTTCATTTTTTAATGGCAACCACGGGAATTAAATTTGCTTTGAAAACCTTTGTTGTGTTTTTGAGCTAGATTTTGGAAGTCTGAAAGTTTAACAGGAGTTGAGTTTTAGTCCTACCTGCTGTGAACTCGGTGCCGGCTAGCTCAGCTGTCAAGAGGAAATCATCCAGGTGACTTTGCTCTGTGACGGAGTTGAGGTTCAGACGACCCCACTCATAGCCATCGTTTAGGTCACTTGTATGCAACTAAAAAAATAATGCAACAGAAATATGAAAAAAATGGGAGTGATATCAGTCATGTGAGTATAATGGACCGATCCAGTAAGCACCGCCCCATGATATTCTGACCAATCACAGCCATGATTTATGTCCGACATGCGTGCACAAAAGTCCGACATGCGTGCACGCGCGTATGATGCGCGCGGCAGAAAAATGTAGTGTGGCATTGGAGAGGAGCACGTGTTAATTTGCCATGTGCGCAGTGGGAGGGGCTTACTGGATCGGTCCATTATGTGAGCTAGGGCAACAGCCACACCGATGCTCTTTGCCAAAATCTGATGCAAGCTCAGTTAAGGAGCGATTATCACAACCCATGACGTCATGCAGCATTACCCCTAGTACTATGGGGCTCTAGTTGAGCCCCAAAGGTGGGCATATCAATGCAAACATACATTTTACTATATCCCATAGAGCTATATTAAATTACTAGAGTGCTAACTCGTCATTCTGAGCGCGGAGACGCTTTGAAGCCGTCCTGGGTGCAGACATTTTGAATTCATGTGCGTGTTTGTAGAACATAATGAAATTATATGTAGATGGATTGAATTTTGAAAGTGTACTCTATATGCAACGCGCAAGAAGGACATACGCAAACAACTTAAGCGCGTCATTGACGGTTCAAAAAAGCGTGACGGCAAAAAGCATCTGCAGCGAATAAGCGCAAGCGTTGCGCTGTTTGCGTAAAGCAAAATGACACGCTCATTTGCTGATCGTGCGTTTCGGTTTCGGGCGTATTGGCTTCGATGACGCACCGGTATGGAATACAATTGCAGATATGCACAGAGCCGTACAAAAGCCGTACAAAATTTCTAGGTCTCCATAGGTTAGTGCACAAACATGGATGCGCCCAGCAGGCATTACTTTGTACATGAGTCAGCGCTCTAGTAATCTAATAGATCTCTATGCGACTGAGAAAACTGCATTGGATTTTTGGTGCGGCCGCTGTGTATTTTACCCCAAGAATACGTCTGGTACTTCTTGACTAGTCCGCAAATCTGGGACTCTCAATACTGTAGTTTTAAACAGTAGAAATTATATAAACGTCTGCATAAAAACTTATTCATAAATACCTAAGACAGTTTACGCATTCCAATTGGTCGAGAGCCCGTCACATGGCCGGTCTTAACGGATGATAAAGACATGGCTAGCTGGTCTTAAACACTTTTCCAGTGTCACAATAAAATGTGGACTCCTAAAAATCCAGTGCTTCTTATCGTTTCATTGGTTGAACGTTCACAATCCTCACGTAGGCATGCGCAGCTACCAGGAGTCAGAATTTTATAGTTCTAAATTCAAAACGCAACGCGCCAGGTGCGTTCTGCGCGACATCGCGCAGAACATGATACGCGCGCGTCAATCTCCATAAAAGGGTTGTTTACATCTTACTTGCCAGCTGAACACTGCATTATTTTGCAAGAGGGATGTTTCAAAAAGCATAAAGTGAATTTGTTGAACAAAATCGGGATGTTTTGAACGAATTATATGATTTTTTCTTACCGAAAAGGTATTTATGAATGGGAATAAATATGTGCTCCGTCGGTATTTATCACTCTGTTTAAGACCACTTAGAGTCTGGGTGCTGATAATTACCCTCGCCTCCGGATCGGGTAATTATCAGCACCCAGACTCTAAGTGGTCTTAAACAGAATGATAAAACCTCCGAAGCACACATTTATTCCCTTAGTTAAAATTGCTTAAAAAGTTTTTTTAATGCAAAAACTATGATTTAGTATTGGCAGTTATCTTGTTTGTGTTAGCACTGGTTTGACCATTTGAGTCTGGTATATGGAATTATGGACTTACAGGCCTATAATTGTATTTTGAAAAATTATAGTTTTATTAGGCCCTACGCACTAATTTAGATTGTTTCGTATTTATAAACAAACAAAACGTTTGTAAACAATTATCTGTATGCAAAAACAAACACCTGACGAGGTATCGAAGCAATGTCTTTGCAAGGGATTCCCTTGAACGATACTGGTACACTCCAGGCATGCGTAGTATGCAGATTTCCGCTTCACTAGTTTTGGTAGCCAATTTACAAAATCGACAATATCGTCGTAGTTTTGGCATTTAAAAAAAACCAACCTCTTTTGACAATTAACAGTCTTTCCATAGAAGGTATTGCTTGTCACCATTTCTAAAAAGCTACTTTCAATGTTCAAAAGCCTTTGACGCTTGTTCAGGCACTTTAGTACCCCTCGTCAGATGGGTCAATCACGAGGCCTCGAGATTGGCCCGTCTGGCACTGCCAGTCTGACGCCACCAACGATATATACTATAAAGACAGTGTCTGTGGTCGGTTCCTAGACCAAAAGACTCTGATGTCACACCAACAACGCTTTGCGCGCACGTTAAAACGCAAACTGTAGCTTCGGTACAGAATTGGTACTACTGTTTTCATCATTTTTTCGCACCATCGGGATCGATTCAATCCTTATTTTTAAGCGAACACGACGTGAGTGTGTCAAGAAGTACTGGGCATAGTCTTGGGGTGAAAATAATCAGCGGCCGCTCCAACACTCAACTCTACTTTTTTTGGTCGTTGACTGTACATTATTAGAGTATACAGCATGTTCGCGTCGATATGCCTAGCTACGGGTATTGTGTAACAAGACCCATAGTTCGGCGATCGTGTAGTGTACGGCCTAGCCCCATAAATGTGGCCTATTTACTGGACTGCCTCCGTAAACATAGGCCACACATCCACCATGTACAAAAACGTGTCGACGGAGCCAAATTTTGATTTTCACATTTGGGCTTACTTTGTAGGTTTTTTTTGCTTTAGAAGCATTCTCACCCTCTATATAGGCTAATCAGAAAGTGCTGCCTTTTTCAGCGGTCATACTAAAAAGCGTCAACACAGCGTCAACACACTCCAAAGCGTCAACACAGCGTCAACACATCCAAAATGCATTAAAAGTGACAAAAGCAGTATGTAACCCAGACTGAGACCGTGAGTGCATAAAAACGTGCAAAATTACTAGTGACGTTTTTTTACTCACCATTAGGCTAATTAATGCCCACACAACACATACATCAAAATGATAAAGTTGCAAGCATGTCATCTGCGAAATTTGAGACCTTAAATCCAATTTTAAGGCAAGTTTTTGGCAGTTCAAAAACCATCCACGTCAATCTCCATGCTCTGGAAATGGGTGTGTGATTCCCAATGTATTCTGGGTAGGTGTAGGAAGTGACCTGCAGCTTACTTGTTTTTTAATTGATAGCCAAATGAACACAGCGCCCTCTGTTAAAAATGAAACATTCTACATTCACTCAGATCAACAAGAGGGCGCTGCTTTATCTACAAGATGAAAATGTTCTAGCTAGGGAGTTTTTTTGCACAATGCATTGCAGTACACATCAACGTGATGTCTCACGTTTGGATTTCGATAACTCTCTGCAAAATTAGAATTAAAAGCTGAATTTTTGGTGATGCAATGCTCACAACAGCAACTTTGCAAGGCAGAAGTTTCGGGGATTATTGAGGAAACTGTAGTGAGTAAGAAGCTTGCAAATTTGA
Organism: Patiria pectinifera; assembly: GCA_029964075.1. Classification (NCBI taxonomy): domain Eukaryota; kingdom Metazoa; phylum Echinodermata; class Asteroidea; order Valvatida; family Asterinidae; genus Patiria; species Patiria pectinifera. The sequence goes on from CM057134.1 coordinate 12,025,074, forward strand.
TTCACACTGGTTTTATTATCCAGCACAAACTTTTGCATGATATGGATACCTTAAGTTTTGGGACTCTCATACACAGTATTGAGAGTCCCAAATTTTCGGACTATATGTAACCCATATAGTATGGTCAGAAAGAAGATTTTGGCTTAAAATCAATAGGTTAAACATCTGAAAATTGCGATTTTCAGTTCAAGAAAATTGGCTCTCCGTGCTGCTCCGAAATCGGCTGCCATGTTGCCTCAGTGGCAGTGAGGACCATACCATTATGCTAAAGGGTGATAGCGTTGTACAATAAACCAACAGAGAGGGCGCGGCCGGCCAATACCAAAAGATGTCCATTTCAATAAAGTAAACGAAACATAAACACAACTCACAAAATAATGATTTACCACTCCGATTCTCAGTCCTCACAGATCTGGTATCCCTCTGTTGTTTATGACAAGATAATGTCATTACCTACACACCCCTACTAAAAATGGTGTAGTCCAAGCTTTGTGCAAAGTCAAGATGGCGGACAACGGCCGTGCACGCGAAAGGTCATTTTTTTTTCGCGTGAAAATACTATATTTTTAACAACGAAATGGAAACTCAAACCAATGGAAATTCTCTTTTATTCTATGCTTTACAATTGTATACCATTTTTGTTAATTCAGAATGTGTTTTGGATGTGTTGACGGTGTGTTGACGCTTCTGTCATGTGTTGACGCTGTGTTGACGGTGTGTTGACGCTTTTTAGTGCGACCCTTTTTCAGATGTCCATTTTTCGTGAAATTTCCAGATTCATTTTTACACGTTTTCGTATCAAAATTTCAACATGAAATTTCACCAAAATTAGACATCTGAAAAAGGCAGCACTTTCTGATTAGCCTATATAGAGGGTGGGAATGCTTCTAAAGCAAAAAAAACCCTACAAAGTAAGCCTAAATGTGAAAATCAAAATTTGGCTCTGTCGACACGTTTTTGTACATGGTGGATGTGTGGCCTATGTTTACGGAGGCAGTCCAGTAAATAGGCCACATTTTGGGGCTATGTACGGCCCAGTTCCTAAAAGGGAACAAAATCCACTTTAAAATTATTAGACATGCGCGCGCATTCTTAAGATTGCGTGATTTTCAAGAATGGGCACAACACTACCACATTCTAACGAACAGGTTATGCCTCCAGCGCTACATGTGAATGAATATGTCAGCTGGAGTTACTCAAGCTAGCTACTAGTAGGGCCTACTAGCTAGTTCAGTAGTTGAGTTCCAGAGTAGGCCTATCTGCCTATTTTCGCCACAACTCACCCAACTATTATCTGCATCTCTGCGCTGATTGGTAGCCTTGAATCGATCCTTTATTATGCTCTTACCCAAAACGCTTTGATTTTTCTTCTTTCCCATATTTATGATGACTCAAAAATGGACAAATTCTCGATTCGACTTAAATCACGAACTATTACACATGTATTACTAAACCAGTTGTGCAACACAATCGCGGAAATTTCAACCGGTTCCCTATCATTCCATTGACATATTGTACAAAGCGTGCTTACCAGTGCCGGCCATGCGTTTAGTGCTCTCTTGAGGGGGCTATTAATTTACGTCCAGGAGCACGTTTTGGGTCCACTGTACTAATTCAAGCCCCATTGAAAACAGTGTAAAATCAACAAAGTTCAGGGCCAAGTAACATGCAAGCCAACATCACTGGGGTTTCTGAATCAAAAATTAACTGATTGTCTTGTCTTTCATCTTTTCATTTCTTTTCAATTTTACGTACATTAGCCAATTACATTTTTAAATATTCACACCCAAATAAAATCACCTCCCGAAAAGTGATAGCTCCCGAGCCTGCATGTAGCCATTTTAAGAGTGGCACCCTTCCACTTTCACAGGCAAATAGGACCCATTTTTTCATCCGTGATTTTATCAAGCCTGCCCTCAGATGGAAGCCCCAAAACCAGGGAGTTGATCCTTGGGTATATTTAAACAATTCCACCGTTTTTAAAGCCAAACGGTCTCCGTTTTCAAAAGAAATTGTGGGGGGGGGGGGACTTTTTATGCTAATCAGCTGGCGTAGAAATTCTCGCTTGAATTAGTTCAGTGCACCCTTTTGGGGCAACCTCGTGCCCCGTGGGTACGATCTTGCAGCGCTATGTTGTTTCCTATCATGCCTTGCGCGATCATAAGTGTAAGGAACGAGCACGCGCGCCCCTGGAGTCGAGGCTGGTTTTGGGGGTCCTACTAAAGCGCGTCAACAAGCATCAACAAATTCGTCGAACATTTCGCGTTCAAAAACCAAGTTTTAAAATAATGTTAACTTTAATTGATACGCAGAAGATGTTCTTTATCGCTTTTTCTACCATATAAAGCTATTTTTAATGTTCAAAAGCCTATACAAAATTTGTTGACGCTCGCTGACGACCGTTGAGGCTTGTTGACGCTTGTTGACGCTTGTTGACGCGCTTTAGTAGGACCGCGTTTTGGCCACCCTTGAACTGGAACATGTTTCTGACGTCACAGCCGTGACCTCAAGCATGTTTCCTGTACAACGCGAAAACGACTGACCGGAAAATTGTTCATGACATACGTCATGTTACTGCCTACGTGACTGCATACAACCCCCCAAAAAATCACGCGGCGACCGAACATGATTTTAACAATAACATTCAAAGCAAAATTAAGTGGGAGATTTTTTTTTTTATAGCGTTTCCCTAAAGTTCTAAAAAGGAGTAGACCTGATATTCTGTATCAACTTTCGTACCAATTTAAGGTAAAAACCCACTATTTAAACCCCATTTATGGTAAAAAGTAACGTCGTCTGCTAAGCTTGTTTACCTTTCCGCCATCTTGAAACATAAGGATGCAACCTTGCAAATAAATTTCCATAGACACTAGTGCTAAATGCGCATACATCAAAATTCTTTTAAGAATACTCAGAACTCTCACAGGTAGTCAAACTGCACAGAAAAAATGATGATCAACATGTAATCTTTCGTTTTCTTTTCATTTTTTGGTGGGTTGACCATTGACTTTTCGAGATATTCTCACCCAAAGAAGACGACCCCTATTTTCCCCAAAGCGGAAAAGTAGCCATCTTGAAAAACGATCCCTCCGTCCACAAAATAGCGCCACTTTCGAGCCCAATCGCATCCAAAATGCTCAGAATTGGAAGCCTTAAGTCTGGGCCAGAGGTTCATTACCATATCTCTTCAATTCCCCAATTTTATGGCTCTCAAAACTCAAAACAATATTTTGAGGGTATAACTTTTATTCATGAGCTCGGCGGATGGATTTAGGACTATTCACCGGTGTGCACCCTATTAGTGAACCGACCGGTTCAACTTTGGTCGAAACAATATGACGTCAGTGTAACCGAAGCTCAAAAACGGCTGCGAACCAGAAACATGTTTACGGTCACATCGCCAAAACGTGCCCCAGATGGTCCAGACTATAGGTCCAGACCACTATTTATGTGGCGCGCCCTCTATTGAAAGAATATTGGTGCGGATGCTGCCCTATTGAACAAAAATAACAACTCAGTTTCCGATCAATAACTCAAGAAACACAAGATGTATTCAACTGAAATTTCGTGCAATCAATTTCCAGGATGTATAACAGAGGTGTATTGAATATCATGAGAAACAGTCCAACGATAAAAATAATAATATCGTAACAATGTAGGGTTTTACAGGCGAAAAGTACACATTGATTTTCATTCGGATTGCATTTGTCGCGCTTAAAACACTGTATTGTTACGGTCAATATTGCTTCATTCTTTGACGGTTTCTTATGAAATTAAATTTCGTAATGTTAAACATAATGACAAATCACTAGACGGAAATTCAACTTAAAGCATCTTGTTGTTCTGAGATTGTTGCCCCCAAACGATTTTGGTGGTGGATAATAATCGAGACCACTATTTATGCGGCGCGCCCTCTATTGAAAGAATGTGTGTGGATGCTGCACTATTGAACAAAAATAACAACTCAGTTTCCGATCAAAAACTCAGGAAACACAAAATGTATTCAACTGAAATTTTGTGCAATTAATTTCCAGGATGTGTAACAGAGGTGTATTGAATATATCATGAGACACAGTCCAACGATACAAATAATATGATCGTAACAATGTAGTGTTTTACAGGCGAAAAATGCACATTGATTTTCATTGGGATTGCATTTGTCGCGCTTAAAACACTGTATTGTTACGGTCAATATTGCTTCATTGTTTGACAGTTTCTCATGAAATTAAATCTCGTAATGTTAAACATAATGACATATCACTAGACGGAAATTCAATTTAAAACATCTTGTAATTCTGGAGTTGTTACCTCCCAAACGAGTTTGGTGCTGGATAATTATCGAGACCACTATTTATGTGACGCACCCTCTATTGAAAGAATGTGTGTGGATGCTGCACTATTGAACAAAAATAACAACTACGTTTCCGATCAATAACTCAAGAAAAACAAGATGTATTCAACTGAAATTTCGTGCAATTAATTTCCAGGATGTGTAACAGAGGTGTATTGAATATCATGCGACACAGTCCAACGATAAAATAATATGATCGTAACAATGTAGTGTTTTACAGGCGAAAAATACACATTGATTTTCATTCGGATTGCATTTGTCGCACTTAAAACACTGTATTGTTACTGTCAATATTGCTTCATTGTTTGACGGTTTTTCATGAAATTAAATATCGTAATGTTAAACATAATGACAAATCAACTACACAAAAAAAAATCAATTTAAAACACCTTGTATTTCTGGAGTTGTTGTCCCCAAACGAGTTTGGTGCTGGATAATTATCGAGACCACTATTTTATGCGGTGCGCCCTCCGGATGCTGCACTATTGAACACAAAAAACAACAACTCAGTTTCCGATCCAATCAATAACTCAAGAAATACAAGATGTATTCAACTGAAATTTCGTGCAATTAATCTCCAGGATGTGTAACAGAGATGTATTGAATACCATGAGAAACAGTCCAACGATAAATATAATATGATCGTAACAATGTAGCGTTTTACAGGCGAAACATATACATATTGATTTTCATTCGGATTGCATTTGTCGCTCTTAAAGGGTGCAGACCAGCAGCGCGGTCCGAAATTGCATACGCCAGGCAAATCACGATTTGCATGCCCTCAAATTCTTCAGTTCTTGAGCATATTGTGGACCATACACTTGAGGGTTCGTAAACAATAAGGGTAGAAGCCGTGCACAGGAACCTGAGCTTGTATTTCTGTGCAATTTGCTTTTGCAGGCCTTTACACTGTTTTAAAAACGGTTTTAAATGGCGCGATTCTCTTCTAAAATTGCGTGCAATTTTCAGAATTAACGAATAAGGATCGTCCTGCACTTTAATAATTTGAAAGATGAAATTGATTGCTTGAATTGCCATGGGCCGACCTTGGGGGAGGGGGCCAACGGGGGGGGGGGGGTGCTGGCTAAAATTGTGTTTTGGATCCGCCCTTGTCCCTGGGGGAGTATACAGCTCGATGCAGCCACTTCGGAGCAAGGCAGCTAAAATCAATAACAATATCTGCCCTCGCATGTGTCCATTTTGTACCTGGGTGGGAAGAAGTAATGAGTGACAAAGTAAGCGCTTTGCCCAAGGGCACACGCACTCACAACCCCAGTGCGAAATAACAAGAATTATTTTAGTCCAAACACCTCTCCCTTTTTACGCCATAACTGCGCACTGTTAAAAATACCCGTAAATTTACGGACTCCGTAAAGTGAAATATTCCGTATTTTCAGGTAATTATACGGACTTTTCGTAAATGCAAATATTATTTATGCTAATTAGCGTGATAACAATCAACCACATCGGCCCAAACAACTACACATAATATAGTACATCTAAGTACATATTGTTATTTCACCCACAACCGTGTACACATGTCCAAACTCATGTTAAGGGTCTGTTTATTTTACGGAATTAGTGAAACAACTTTTCCGGAAATTGTGTTGCCGGAAAGAAAATAGCGTTCCGTTTTCCTGCAGCAAAATTTCCGGAAAAGTTGTTTCATTCCGTAAAATAAACAGACCCTTAATATGAGTTTGGACATGTGTACACGGTTGTGGGTGAAATAACAATATGTACTTAGATGTACTCTATTTGCAATGGTACCTCAGTCACCAGTTTTGCTCTCATACCGAAACGGAGACATTTCAACAGTTCGTGCAGTGTAGCCACGAACCATTCTTTCGTTGGCTCAGAGCAAATTTTTATTATGCCCTGCAAAAACAAGAAAGCCATAATAAAAACATGTATTTTTAGATGATAAGCATATGCTACATAAACTCCAGGGGCTCAGAGGCTCCGTCAAACTCCAAATTGAAGTCTACCGACACTGTCTCTGTTTTTGAGTAGTCATAATGTGAACCCAAAAAAACAAATAGATAACGTCTCCTATAATAGGCAGCTTTTTTTCTGCTTCTCATACTTTGACTGAATGGCTGGCTTTAAAAAAAATAAGTTATTATTGATGAGTAGAAACGAGGATGAACAACTGTTTTCATCAAGGACAAATTGACAATAATTTCACCCTCTCATTTCCATCAAGCCTCCTTCTACAGTATCAGATTTAGAGGGGCGATTGCAATCCCCACTGACGTTCAGCATGCTGCCTAATTTTATAAAATATTGAAATGGGACAACAAATAAAAGAGCATATAGAAAATAAGCATATTATGTCGCTTATGCAGAAAATTAATGATTCGTACAGTCTAGCCACGAACCATTCTTTCAAAAATTCAAAACGTAATTTTATGACGTCTGTGCAAAGCCAAAACAGCTATAAAAAGTGTATTTTTAGATGATAAGCGTATGTTACATTAACTCAAAGGCCTTTAGAGGCTCCGTCGATCTCTACTTACCAGGATTTTATATTGATATGCCAGTCCTTTTTCAATTTTTGTTTTGGCCAAAACTGATTGTAATCACCTCACTATTTCGTGTCATACTTTAAAGCAGGAGAGTCCTTACAATTTTGCCACGAACCATTCTTTCGTTGGCATAGAGCAAACTTTACTATGCCCTGCAAAGACCAAAAAGCCACAAAATGCATTTTTTTTAAAAGAAAATGAGCATATTTTGTTGCTTTATGCAAAAAAAATCGTACAGTCTAGCCACGAACCATTCTTTCGATAATTCCGAACTGTACAAAGACAAACCAGCCATAAAACGTGTATTTTTAGATGACAGGCATGTGTTACGTTAACTTCAAGGACATTAGAGGCTCCGTCAATCTCCAAATTGAAGTTAGTCGTTTTAATTTTCGGGTAGCCATATGTGCAGCGCCAGAAATGCGCTTCAAAAGTTAGACTATGTCTTTTATATTATTTGTTGCCCACCCTCGAAAAATTGATAAATTGAGAATATGCTGGCAAGAGCACAGGTATTTTTTTTGGGGGGGGGGATGTGCTTTGCCTCCCTCTAGAAAAAAATCCCGGTGACGCCCATGGCATTCGACGTGGCAGTCCTAAGCAGGTAAATCTTCGAGTCGTAATCATTTTCGTTCTCACGCGAGTATGTGATGTGAAAACAGACGTGATCCATACGGGAGACCTTGGAACGGGTTAGCGAAAAAAGTAGGATGAGTAAAATTCGTGTTTACCCATTTCCAAGTGATTTCTGATCTATTCTGAGGCAATCTTGTCAGTGTTGTTACTAAAGAAATATAATAATACAACCCTTTTGAACAGTTGATGAAATTAAACACAAATTGATAAAGGCTTGCTTTCTGAATTTAATGATTTATTTATTTCTGCCCTTTCATCTTTGCCGAATCCCACTAATTTTTAGACTCACCAGCCACAGGCTACTTAAGAAATAGTTTGACTAGCCCGCAACTAATTTGACTATAGCATTTGGCTAGCGGACTACCGCTAATTTTGAACCCTGCCTATACTGAAACTCTTACAATCAAGATCCACAAATCTGAACTGATTATGCATTCCATGACCAGAACCAAGACAATGGTTGTGTTCTTTTAAATTATCTCTTTTTTTATCCAGCCCTGACCAGTTGGCGCAAGTCAGATTTCACCCGACCCCTTAAATTGTCTCATGTGCACTGAGTCATGCATGAAAACCGATCCAGTGAAAATGTCACCAAAAGAAGCAGGAAGAGTTACTCTAAAAGTACATAATAAAACTATGGCCTATTTTAAAAGTGTATTTTTTTACCCTTACTCTGTATAGGACTCCACGCCCCATCCCCCCGTTCTGCCATTTACCAATGATCGTTACTTCTTACATCTGATAATCGCCTATGCGTTCATGCTTGTATTAGTTATATTTTACGAGTAACGCATAAGTAATGAGTAATGCATAATAATGGGTCCACTGGCGAACTTCTTTTCTGTTTTTGAGGGAAGGGGTGTTTGTTATGTTTGTAGTTACGATGTGCATGATGGGGTTCAAACATGAACAATCGCCCCCTAGAGTCACATGGTCTTTAATTGAAACGTCTGTAGATGTAGGCCTACGTGTTTTAACAAAACTGCCAATAGATGGCGGGTATGTGACATTTGAACCCAGCTATTATACAAAGACGTGTACTCGGCGCTGTTGTAGAGCATTCGTTCAGTAGACATCAAGTTGAAAGCATCCAGTGCATTTCCGCCTCCTGACTTTGCTTTGGTTTTCAAGTTAGTTTAAGCCTGAAATGTAAGTTTTGGATAAAAGTGGCCAGAATTGATATGTCAGTTGCTTGAAAAGAAAACCCCCTGGCAGTATTACATTTGTTGATGATTAACGATAATATGTCACGGATGTAAATTGATACGACTTACATGTATAAACGACAGTGATATACCATTATGTATACGTTTACTGCTGCCTCTGAGCGAACTTCATGAAAAGTAGAAAATGCGCAACAACCAAATTAATCTGCGGGGAAAAAAAAGGAATGACCCAATTTAATGTTACATGCTCGCACTTGTCCACGCGTCGTCTAACATGGCGATACAACCATATCATTGCCAGTTTCTTACTGTCATTCGTTTTCTCCCTCACTTTCTAGATTAGCCAGAATGAAGGTTTACGCGTGCCTGCTTCTCCTGATGTTCGTTGGATGTGCCTTCGGTTTGGCAGAGACGGACGGTAAGTTAATATGCTCAATGTTCCATTATTCTTACGGTTCCGACATCTAGCAGTATAACTACATTCGCACAGCCCCGTGGGCCTATCGTATTTGACATGCTTGGAGTAAATATAGTTGATTGGATTTTTGATAATTATGATAGTCTATACACTTATTAAAATGAACGTTTAAGTTTTCATTGTGGAGGAGAGCCACTGTCAACATTGCCTCAAATCTCTCTACTTAATTTCTGATGATGTTCCATCTGATTGAAATTTAGAAAAATAAAACTTAGCTTACACACTGGTTTTTAAGAGGGCTTTTAGATGATTAGTTGTGGCTGTTGTGGATTTTCCCCTAAACGTACGAAACCTGCATGTTCCAATGCTTTTAAATAACAAAATATGTATTTATTTTTGTTCGGTTTATTTTCAAATTTTCAAGCACTGTGACACCTGACCCGGTAGTTTTGTTATTCAATATATGTGAAGATTACGTCAAGTTATCCTTAGGTGCGATTCGCGTTATTTTTCAGTGCAGTTCATGAATTCAGCACCAAAACCCATCTTTTTTTAATGTCATGCAGACTTTCTTGCTGAGGAAATGATGCAAGAGCTGGAATCTCGCGAGATAGTGAAGAAGTGTAAGTTCAGTGGTATTAAATAAGAATTTTGTAAAAAAATATTTGAGCCGGGTTGGCACTACGACATGAATCGAAGCTTAAGAAATATTGACAAGACGTGTTTGTGTTGATGCTGCCCCGGCGAATGTTGTTGGTTTTTTTCCTGCAAATTTCTGTTAAGTTTCGTTCATTTTCATACAGAAGCTCTCTTATTCCAGAAGTTTTCTTGCACAGTATTTCGGTGCAGTTAATCTATTTTCTTCGAAATGCATTCAAGGTGACATTGTCATCCATAAGTTTACGTTTTGCCAATTACTTTTAATGAAATATTTCACAATTGTCGAAGAGCGTAAGATTTTGTAAATTGTCTATTTCATTTATAGGCAATGAATTGTTACCGTCAGGGGTTCATTTATCAATACTGATGACATCAGGATTGATTAATTACACACTGGGTGTACAATTCTCCTTTCTTGGGCGCTGTTATCGGCGTTTGCTGCTTATCTGATCAGTTTTATCCTTTTGTTTGTCTAAATTAAATTTTTCATTGTAAATGGAAAGACAGTAAAACAAAAAAATTGAAAATCAAAAGGTGAATTTAATGAATCTCCAATAGAAATGAAAACAAGATGTTGTTTGGTTAATTTCTGTTCCCCGGGAACATGTTGAAATCTGAATGCAAATAGCACAAAAACAAATTGGAATGCAAACATGTGAATAAATTAGGTGTGTCCATTCAGGAAATCCAATGCTTGATAAACCTCGCAATATGCTGTCTCCGACGAATTTGAATGAGTGAATACCATTTAAAGTTGAACGAACTATTTGTCGTGTCAATTCTATTGCTAAACTTAGGGAAGTAAACGACTCTTCTTGGGGACTAAATGTATTAATTTTCAAATAAAACTGGCTGAAGGGGTCTGGTAATGAATTGAACGATCTTTTTTAGGGGGAGGGGTGTTTGAAATTGGCCGGAATCCGATATTCCAGAGTTATATCTTTATAATTATTCTTAAATTTCGACCAAGTCCCTTTTCTGTGTGGTATAAAAGCGAATAGTTTGAGGCTTATACTCTGTGGTAGTTTAACAAAGACAGCCGCTTTAAAGCTCCATTAACAGATTGTCAACACAAATATCTTTGTACGAGTCATTCGATGACTACCATGTTGGTTTCTGTTTCAGATTGCCCAGAGTCTCAGTGTCCTTTATTCACTGAATGTGTTAATAACCGTTGCAAGTTTGGCTAATGATCGGACGCTAGGTGTACTGGCAGTCAACACGAATGAATTAAACAATGGTAAGCCTATTATTGTAGATTAAGTGAACTTTCCCCATCTTTTCTCAAGTACAGGGTGAGTAAAAAAGAAAGAAACCCATATAGCAGGATTTTTTTTTTACTGAAGTTCTGCATGTAGCAATGTCCTAATCTTGGATATCAAAGCCCAAATAATAAGCTTTCTTTTAGGCCCCCCAAAAATATTCGGTCTCTGGTCAGACCAAAGTTCCGGAATTGACGCGGCGACGCGGCTTTTTTTTTTCTTCTTTAAGCTTGGATTGTACAGTGGTGTCCTCCATAATTTGCCTTGGTGCTCTCGATCATTTGCCTTGGTGCATTTTCCATTCCTTGGTGCTCTTTGGTAAAAAAAAAATGAGGAGGTGCGGCAATAGAGGGCGCTGTTGGAGTAACCGCGGAACATTTTGTAAAAAAAAAAAGATTGACGCGCATGATTAAAATCGACGCGCGAGCTGACCAGAGACCAACTTATTATGTTTTTGGACTTAGTACAAATCACTCATGTACTTTTCACGTTACTGGATTTTAAACACAACCACCGTTTTAAAGTTCTGTCCATGGATCACAAAAAGGGTAATTGTTCTTTCAGCAAAACGAAAACAATTCCCCATGGATGTACGTGAATTGTTTGCGTCTGCTTTGTTTTCGAACTTGAAAAGTACGTGAGTGATTTGTATGATTCCTGTACTAAAAGAAAGCTTATTAATTGGGCCTTTGTATCTAAGATTTTCAAAGTGCTACATGCAGAACTTCATTACAAAAATGGTCCTGCTATTTGGCCTTCCTTTTTTGACTCGCCCTGTTTAGGTCTGGTGTTGCGAAACCTCTAAACATTTGGTCATTTAAAACGTCCAAATCGTTAGTCCTATAGAGTAATCACGCTGATTATTTTTCTTTCTATTATTATCTCCATGCAGATCGCCAGTGGTTAACCTACAGCAAGGCTTTTCATCCTGATTCAATAAAAAAGATTTGACATTAATTCATTTCTCTACTTTCTTGCTAAGATTGTCTCACTTTTGTTAACAATTATAGTGATTCCGTGTTCCAGCCAGTTTTTCCATTGATTCCGTGACAGTGCTGTTCACGTTTGAAGTCTGCTCACTGTGAAATTAAAGAGTGAAATTGAAAGCAAAATTAGATTTTTTTTTCACAGAACGCATAAAAGCGGCACATTCGTCTTGTCATTTAAATGACACTTATTATGAGCTCGAGCACGGACGTCATTATTATCTCCACTGTGTTGAACAAATCTATGTTTGAAATCTAACTTTGTTCCTGTCTGTAATGTTTTTGTTCTTGGGATTTTGGGGTATCGGTGGTGCGTGGTTATCATAATCCGTCATTATAAGTAAATCCTTCATGTATCGTTAAGCAGTGCTGGGATATGGAAACGTTTGCATCCGAGGATTTTTTTTAGGAAAGGGCGGAACACAATCCCCAGAGAAAACATAAGAAGGTTACTTTTTAAATTGGCACACTTCCTTATCGTGATTTCAAATCAAACATACATTGAGCGTTAGCCACTAACATTAAGTTATATTAAAATGCTTGTTATGAAATGCTGCGACGTACTGCATTTTGGGCGCGATCGTTAAATTTGTATTCCAGTACGTACAGTAACGGCAACGTAGCAATACCATCTCAAAATAGCCATATGTTACGCCCCAACTATATCACATCCTACCGTTGCTATATAGTTTGGGCGTAAAAGCTATAATGGGTATAAGACATGGAAGATGCTAAAATGTGATTTAGTTTGGCCCTGAGGATGTAATCTGAGAGAATACTATTCCTTTGAAAATGATAAATGTTATATCAATGTAAACAGGAAATGTCGTCGTGTAAAATACTCGGCCATATTGCACATCTTTCTTGCAAAACTCGGATAGGCTGTTAGATGGGTTGTTTGAATTTATTCCTACAACAGGTGTTTGTTAAATGTGAAAGAAGATCCAGTTCTTTAAACAGGACATTACAATTATTTCTTACTAATTGAATGTGGGCTATTTCTCATCATTTTTTTCGTCTTTTGATGATTCCTCTTTCGAAAACGTACTGAGAATGTTGTAGCTTCGTGGCAAAATAAATTAACTCCTGCGTGAAAAAAAGATGTTTATCAGTGCTCATGAATTCATTCATAACGCCTGTCTGTAAAAGTCATCCTTGATTGTGTTGATTGTGTTGATTGTGTTGTCAAATACTCGCCTCAAATCCTAGATGTATTATCATGGTGTTCCCTTGGGTTGGGAAAGCTATAAGCTCAAACAATAATAGGCCATGCTTTGAGAGAATGAGAACACATCTTCTACAAGCAAAAGAAAATATCACTTTTATAGAAGCAATGCTACAATTTTACTTCAATCTTAAAATAAAAAGAAAATAAAAACGTATTTTTTTTCATTTAGAGCACCATGCTAAACCACAGACATGTCAACGAACATGGGCTGATTAAAGAGATCTATACTGTCCACATGGGCTATATATCTAGCGAATTCATCGTCAGGGGAATCGCGCCCCTGGCCACCGCCGAGGCCTTGCGGTAAAAGCGAGGCCCAACCCAACTCGGGCTCTGGTTTTGAGCATGAGGGCAAGCAGTGAATACGACCCATGAGCTGACCAGTGTGACCGGAGTTTTCGTCCTCCGTACAAACCATCCTGGGCCACAAAATAATTAATATCCTAGGAATGACTTTAATAATGAATAATTGCCTCTGTTTCTGCGTATTTTAATACTTTGGAATGAGTGGTCATGATTATCATATTGTTGGTTGCGAGAGATCAATTTTAGAGTGCATTGGAAATAATTTCTCCCTGCTTGACGCTTATATGCTTTCACACTAGTATAACATGTATAAGGCGCGGTTGCGGTACATTATATACATGGGCGTCATTCCTGCGGGGGGACAGGAGGACATGTCCCCCAACTTTTTGAAGGGTGGGGGACACAATATCAAATGCCCCCACCCCCCGATTTTTGAACTCTGTCTAATTTACAGGGCCCTATTATGTACTGCATGTATCTTTTGCTTAAAAAATGTTGGTTAAAGTGGTCAAAAATTGCCTCAGATCGCACCTAAGAGCATTTAGAATCCAACATTTTTCGGGGCCCTTAAGCGGGCCCCGAATCCTATGCCTTTAGCTGAGAAAATCTCGAAAATTATGCCTTAAATTATTATCTTTGGCTAAGAAAATATAGGTTAAAGTGGTCAGAAATTGCCTCACAGAGCATTTAGAATTCAATTTTTTTCCAAACCCTACGCCTTTAGCTGAGAAAACCTCGAAAAGTATGTTGAAATAATTATCTTTTGCTAAAAAAATATTGGTTAAAGTGGTATTAATGACCTCAGATCGCACCACAGAGCATCTAGAATCATTTTTAGGGACCCTTAAGCGGGCTCCGAACCACACGCCTATAGCTGAGAATACCAGTTGCTGATTCAATGACCTCCACCTCGAAAACGATGTTCAAATAATTATCTTTTGCTAAGAAAATATTAGTTAAAGCATGGAGGGAAGTGTTAAGAAATTGCCTCAGATCACACCACAGAGCATCAAGAATCCAATTTTTTTTTTGAACCCCACGCCGAAAGCTTCGCGCTGCGCGCTCGCATCAGTTCTGACCAAGCCATATCCCCCACCCCACTTTTGAGAGGCAATTTATTGATGCCCCTGCATAATATATACACAGCTTATCATCATATTTTTTTCGTGATTTTCTCCGGATATATTAATACAATGTCGCACATGGTATTGGCAACACGAACATTGTAAAATAACTCAAATCTAGCAGAATCACAAAGCACTTTGGTTTTACACTGACCCAATGTAAGAAGGTAGCAAAGGCTCAACTTGGGGTCAGGCCGGCGGGGTCGGAGGTCAGAGGACGGTGAGATAGCGATGAGTTGGACTCCAAGAACCTCAACGAACAAAGAGCGGGATGTCGGCCCTTCCCAGCCGTGTATCGCGCCCCCAGTATAGGAGCAGGCGCTGTTCTTGAGCCTATATTTTAGGGGGTGGGGGCTAGCAGGGTGGATCCAGAAATGTTTGCAAGGAGGCGTGCTAACATGTAGACGTATTTTCCTCCAGACTCTTAGGTCTCCGAAAATCAATTAAAGGGGGTGGGGAGGGGGCGGGGGTGTGTGTGTGTGTGGGGGGGGGGGGCCCATACCATATTTTCAAAGTTGAGTGCTGATAAAATCCTACCATATCATGCACAATATATTACCTTAAAGTATACAAATGCCCCTTTCTCACGAATATTTGATGGGATGAGCTAGCCCCCCCCCTCCCCCCCGTAGAACTGCGCCTGCCCAGGAGGCTTCCAGAGGCGAAAATGACGTCACTGACACTGCCACGGGGTATTGCAGCAATTTCCCTAGCATGGCCAAAAAATAGCAAATAAAGTATAGGCCTATATTTGTTTCTGTGGGAAACTAAAAAATAACACGAACATTATCAGCTCACATCTTGACCATTTTAGCTCAGAGGAGACTAAAAGCCATGTTTAGATGAGCATGTTGCATAAACTCCAAAGCTGTTAGGGGTGCATTTCTGAAAATAGGCCCGAAATTGCCTACGTCGCGCCGGCCAAATCTCGATAGCAAGGTCATCTTGATGGGAGCGATATTTGGGGAGGTTAACATTTGGCACTCGCCTGATCCATGCTGAAAGATAAACAGGGATTTTATCAACGGTCAGCCGGCTTCCGAAAAAAAAAAGGTGGGGGCGGCGCTGTTCAAAACTGACGATGAGCACCATCAGAAAATAGGTGGCGCTTTTCTAGCAGCAGGGACGCTCGAGAAAACATGGGAACCTCGGAAGGCTAGACTAAATCACACGTGTCCTAGTCCATGTTGTGATTACGTTCGTCATAATTGATTGCCATCGTGGCACAGTTTTCCTCTCATATTTTAACACAGAAAAATACTGTTTCCAACAGAGTAACCATCATTTTTTCCTTAGCTCATAGCAGAATTTTACTATGCCCATGCAGAAACTTAAAAACCCCAATAAAACATGTATTTTCAGACAAACATATGTTGCAGAAGCTGTTATTCTGTATTTGAATCTGAACTATACAGTGGCATAGCCAGCGGGGCGGTCGGGGAGGGGCTGGGGGACATCATGACCAGGTTTAAGCTACCCCCATCGAACATTCGAACATTTCTTTGACGGTGGTGAAAGACTTCCGTTTTCAACTTACATTCTTTATCATTTCACTGCCAGTAACTACATAAATTAGTTGACATTCTCGTCACCGTGACAAAGACTACCGCAACATCACGGAGGCCTATTCGAAATGAAAGGGGGAATTGTCCACAAAATCTTTGCTGAACATGATTTCATTGAATTCTCCCGACAGCTTAATACTCACGAATATTAATAACATTGATACGTTGTTCACAAATAGATAGCTGCACATAAAACAAAGACATAATCTGTATTGATAATAGACTACGTTATCGGGCTCTCCTGGAGTCTATGCAACATATGTTCATCGAAAATGAGTAGTTTATTGCTTTTTTGTCTCTGCTTGGAAAAATTCTATTCTGAGCTAAGGACATAATCATCGGCGCACCGTTACTTTAGATACAAACATTTCCGTAAATAAAATATTTTACTTTTACTGCCTTTGCTCATAATGAACATATATTCTTAAACTGTGACATTTGAATTTGATTTTGTTTAATTAATCAGGAATCTCTAGAAAATATGCAGAATATCTAGTGAGGGGTACGTTATAACTCCCTTTCAGGGTGCGTTCCATTGTCCAAAATTGAACCCAATTTTCGTGGGATCACCTCGGAAGGATAGTTTTGTACGAAAGCACACAGAACATTCACTAACATTCTAATCCATCATCTTATTTCTTTTCCCGTTTTAATTGATTGAAATCATACCTCGCCAATTTTCCTCTCACATCTTAATGTAAAAACAAAAATCATATCTTCTACAGTCTACCCCAGAGCCACTCTTTCGTTAGCTGACATCAGCATTGTTTTATGCCCATGCAGAGATGGAAAAAAAATAGATATGATCTAAGCAAATGTTGCATAAACTCCAAGTCTAAGGACGTCAGAGGCTCCGTCAAATTTCATATTGAAGTCTACCGATACTGATTCTATTATTTTTGAGTAGTCATGTGTAGCACAAGAAATGCACTTCAAAACGTTAGACCACGTCTGCCATGTATAAACCTCCATTGGCCGAGGCAGGACCTTCATGTTCCCTTTAATTGTTTCCTGTGCAGTCATGCATGAAAACTAATCCAGTGAGAACCAATCCAGTGTCACCAAAAAGAAGCAGGAAGAGTTACTCTAAAAGTACATGTGAAAATATCTTATCTTTGTTGCTTCTGAATACAACTATGATTATTTATATTATAGTTTTTTGACTCGCCTTTGCATAGGACTCCACGCCCGCCTTATTTCCTACCGTTCTGCCATGTACCAATGATCCTTACTTCTTACATCCGATAATTGCCCCCATGCGTTTATATTTCATGATTAATGCATACGTAATGAGTAATGCATAATAATGGGTCCACTGGCGAACTTCTTTTCTTTTTGAAGGGGAGGTTTTTTTTTTTTGGTGTTAACGATGTGCATGATGGGTTCAAACATGAATAACCGCCTCCCAGAATCACATGGTCTTTAATTGAAACGTCTGTAGATGTAAGCCTACGTGTTTATTTTTAACAAAACTGCCAATAGATGACAGGAAGGTGACATTTGAACCCAGCTACTACAGAGACGTGTACTCGGCGCTGTTGTAGCGCATTCGTTCAGTAGACATCAAGTTGAAAGCATCCAGTGCATTTCCGCCTCCTGACTTTGCTTTGGTTTTCAAGTCTGTTTCAACCTGAAATGTAAGCTTTGGATAAATGTTGACAGAATTGATATGTCGGTTGCTTGGAAAGAAAACCCCCTGGCAGTATTACATTATTTTGTTGAGGATTAACAATAATCTGTCACGGATGTACATTGATACGACTTACATGTACAAACGACAGTGATATACGCGTTATGTATACTTTTACTGCTGCCTCTGAGCGAACTTCATGAAAAGTAGAAAATGCACAACAACCAAATTAATCTGCAGGGAAAAAATGGAATGACACCATTTTATGTTACATGCTCGCACTTGTTTACGCGTCGTCTAACATGGCGATACAACCATATCATTGCCAGTTTCTTATTGTCATTCGTTTTCTCCCTCACTTTCTAGATTAGCCAGAATGAAGGTTTACGTGTGCCTGCTTCTCCTGATGGTCGTTGGATGTGCCTTCGGTTTGGCAGAGACGGACGGTAAGTTAATATGTTCAATGTTCCATTATTCTTACGGTTCCGACATCTAGCACAGTATCCTTATAACCACATATTCGCATAGCCCCGTGAGCCTATCGTATGTCATGCTTGGAGTATATATTTATATATTTAATTTGAGTTTTGATAATTATGATATTTGTATATGAACACATTAAAATGAACGTTTAAGTTTCCATGGTAGAGGAAGGAACATCCACTGTCAACATTTCTCATATCGCTCTTTTAATTTCTGATGCTGTTCTATCTTATTTAAATTTAGACAAATAAAACCTAGGATACAAAACGATCAGTTGCTTTACACACATCGTCTTCAAATTTTGCCGTAAGTGAACCACATTTTGGTGGTTGTGGATTTTTCCCCCAAACAACGTACCAAACTTGCATGTTCCAAGGCTTATTTGGTATTAAAAAATCCATTTCTTTGATCTGTGTGTTTACAAATGTTCAACACTATGACATTTCAACTGTTATTTTTATTCAATGTCTGTGAAGATTGTGTCGTTGTTATCTTTCAGTGCAATTCATGTTACTTTAAGTGCAATTCATGAATTCAGCACCAAAACCCTTTTTTAATGTCACGCAGACTTTCTTGCTGAGGAGTCCATGCGAGAACTGGAATCTCGCGAGATAGTGAAG
This sequence comes from Patiria pectinifera, assembly GCA_029964075.1. Taxonomy (NCBI): domain Eukaryota; kingdom Metazoa; phylum Echinodermata; class Asteroidea; order Valvatida; family Asterinidae; genus Patiria; species Patiria pectinifera. The sequence goes on from CM057134.1 coordinate 12,044,037, forward strand.
AGGCAGTACTGGGAAAGTAGGTTCAGTGATGGTCTTAAGTACTAATTTGGTAATAATAACTTCACGCAGTTTGCATTACGACATGAATCAAAGCTTAGGCAGAATGTTGTTCTTTTGGTTGGAATGTCAACGAAGTTTTGTTCACTTTCACACAGAATCTCTCATATTCACGAAAGTTTCCGTGCTGAATCATAAAGGTTTTCTTACATTTCGTGGTTTTTTTTTTGCACACAGTATTCTTCATTCTTCGAATTGCATTTATGGAAACAGTTCACCTCTGACCGTCTACTTTCAATGAAATATCTGACGATCATCGAATTAAGAACATAAGATTTCGTATTTTCCTACCTCGTTTGTAGGCAATCAATTATTACTGTCGGGGTTCATATACAAATATCAACATTGGTTATTCACACACTGTGTGTACAATTCTCCTTTCACTGAGCGTTGTTCTTGGCGGTAATTGCTGCATATCAAATCAGTTCTATCCTGTTGCTTGTCTTCATTAAAAAATAAAAAAAAATCGTTCGCGTTGTTTTAAATCGGAAGGCAGTTAAAACAAAAATCTGAAACTCGAAAAGTGAATCTAACGAATCTTCAATGGAAATGAAATCCAAACGTTTTGTTCCTTATTGCCTTGTTATTCCTTGAACGGGTTCTTTAATTATTTTGGTTAATTTCTGTTCACTCGGAACACGTTGAAATCTGAAAGTAAATAGCACAAAATTGATTGAAAACACGTGTGTCCGTTCAGAAAGTTGAATTCTTGATTAACCTCGTGATATACTGTCTCCGACGAATTTGAATGAATACCATTTGAATTTGAACGAACTATTTGTCATGTCGATTCTATTGCTTAACTTAGGGAAGCAAACCACTCTTCCTACGAAACAAATGTATTAGCTTTCAAATAGAACTGGTTGAAAGGGCCTGGTATTAAATTGAACAATCTTTTTTTCCGGGGGTGTTTGAATTTGGCTGGAATCGGATTTATTCCAGAGTTATATCTTTGCAAGATCATTTGTCTGAGAAATAGCGACATCTGAAATTTGGAACAAGTCCCCTTTTCTTTGTGGTATAAAAAGAGAAAGTTTCAGGCTTTTACTGTATGGTAATTTATCCTGGAGGAGTGTAAACAGCATGGACAGTCTCTTTAAAGCTTCCGTCAACAGTTCGTCCGCACACATATTTCTGGACTAGTCATTCACAACCATGTTGGTTTCTGTTTCAGTTTGCACATATGATCGCCAATGTACTACAAACCGGTGTTATAAGGGCCATTGTTGGTGGGGGTGAGGTATTGAAACGACAAGTAAAACTAACAATCCACACGAATGGACGGATGAAACCATGGTAAGCCCATGATTATCGATTTTATGAAATTTCGCAATCTTTTCCCAAGTATAGGTCCTAGTAGGATTGCGAAACCTCTTTCTTAGCTACTTGCCTAAACGCTCGGTCATCTAAAACGTCCTACATCGTTAGTCCTTGGAGAAATCATGGTGTTTTTTCTTTTATTTTCTCCATGCAGATCGACAAAGGTTAACCGACAGCAAGGCTTTATTCTGATTCAATAAAAAGTTTGACATTAATTCATTTTTCTTCTTTTTTGGTAAGATTGTCTCACTTTTGTTAACAATTATAGTGGGTCCGTGTTCCAGCCAGTTTTTCCATTGATTCCGTGACAGTGCTGTTCACGTCTGAAGTCTGCTCACTGTGAATTTAAAGAGTGATATTGAAATCAAAATTTGGGTTTTTTTTCACAGAACGCATATAAGTCAAAATTCTTCTCGTCATTTAAATGACACTAATTATGAGCTCGAGCACGGACTTCATTATTATCTTCACTGTGTTGTGTTAAACAAATCTATGTTTGAAATCTAACTTTGTACCTGTCTGTAATGTTTTTGTTCTTGGGCTTTTGGGGTATCGGTGGTGCGTGGTTATCATAATCCGTGATGATGAGTAAATCCTTCATGTATCGTTAAGCAGTGCTGGGATATGGAAACGTTTGCATCCGAGGATTTTTTTTAGGAAAGGGCGGAACACAATCCCCAGAGAAAACATAAGAAGGTTACTTTTTAAATTGGCACACTTCCTTATCGTGATTTCAAATCAAACATACATTGAGCGTTAGCCACTAACATTAAGTTATATTAAAATGCTTGTTATGAAATGCTGCGACGTACTGCATTTTGGGCGCGATCGTTAAATTTGTATTCCAGTACGTACAGTAACGGCAACGTAGCAATACCATCTCAAAATAGCCATATGTTACGCCCCAACTATATCACATCCTACCGTTGCTATATAGTTTGGGCGTAAAAGCTATAATGGGTATAAGACATGGAAGATGCTAAAATTAACAGTTGTTGACTGATGTGATGTGGGATATGACGTTTTGAACACCCGAGGGACGCATAGCGCCCGAGGCGAAGCCGAGGGTGCTATGCGTCCCCGAGGGTGTTCAAAACGTCATATCCCACATCACATCAGTCAACAACTGTTTTGTCATACCTCTGTCTTGATGATGTGTTTTACTTGTTTTTCTAAGGGAAATTAAGGGCGGCAAACTGAAGGAATCTTTGAAAAATTTTCTTTCAACATATATAGATGTAGGGGCATTAAAACAAGCTTAAGTTCAGGGAAATTTGGGGTAAAGGTTTTACAAGTTTAATAAAAAAAATCTTATCCCCTGGCATATTTTATAGTGGTAGGGACAATGAATAAAAACCTGGTTTGTAGTGACAACGATGCAGACCCTTAAAAGAAAGAATACTCGTACAACGCGGACTGCGAAGTCGGTACAATGTTTGGTGTTCAATGAGTCTTGTTCAAAAGCTAAATCTTTTATTTGTTGTTTGGAGCGGCTCAAAAACCTTTTTTGGGGCGGAGAATCTGTGCCTCCGGGCTCAGCTGACATGTTGAGGCTGATGAGGATCGTATACGAAAAAACTAACTGTGTCAGCTCTGCATTTCCGAAGTTCTGAAGGCCTAGGCACCGTTACTAGAGTCAGTCAAAACGTAAACATAATCTTAATGCCGCTCGTCGCTGGCCGCCAAATTAAAGTAAATATCGTCTGCAAATGCACTGCTCCCTCACTGCTATCATTATATTGTGGAACGTGAAAGTACTGCGGGGTACCAGTGAGTACAAGTATAGTCTGGTTTAAACGCGGTCCGCGCATAATGGTTTGGACTGTGGGGCGGGGACTAGTCTACATGCATGTGATATCACAATGTGATATACAACGGGAGTGTGCCATGCGTATTTATCGCCCGGTCAGGTGATCGTCCTGGGCCAATGAAAATACAGTATAAAGACAGAGGTATGACAATGTGATTTAGTTTGGCCCTGAGGATGTAATCTGAGAGAATACTATTCCTTTGAAAATGATCAATGTTATATCAATGTAAACAGGAAATGTCGTCGTGTAAAATACTCGGCCATATTGCACATCTTTCTTGCAAAACTCGGATAGGCTGTTAGATGGGTTGATTGAATTTATTCCTACAACAGGTGTTTGTTAAATGTGAAAGAAGATCCAGTTCTTTAAACAGGACATTACAATTATTTCTTACTAATTGAATGTGGGCTATTTCTCATCATTTTTTTCGTCTTTTGATGATTCCTCTTTCGAAAACGTACTGAGAATGTTGTAGCTTCGTGGCAAAATAAATTAACTCCTGCGTGAAAAAAAAGATGTTTATCAGTGCTCATGAATTCATTCATAACGCCTGTCTGTAAAAGTCATCCTTGATTGTGTTGATTGTGTTGATTGTGTTGTCAAATACTCGCCTCAAATCCTAGATGTATTATCATGGTGTTCCCTTGGGTTGGGAAAGCTATAAGCTCAAACAATAATAGGCCATGCTTTGAGAGAATGAGAACACATCTTCTACAAGCAAAAGAAAATATCACTTTTATAGAAGCAATGCTACAATTTTACTTCAATCTTAAAATAAAAAGAAAATAAAAACGTATTTTTTTTCATTTAGAGCACCATGCTAAACCACAGACATGTCAACGAACATGGGCTGATTAAAGAGATCTATACTGTCCACATGGGCTATATATCTAGCGAAATCATCGTCAGGGGAATCGCGCCCCTGGCCACCGCCGAGGCCTTGCGGTAAAAGCGAGGCCCAACCCAACTCGGGCTCTGGTTTTGAGCATGAGGGCAAGCAGTGAATACGACCCATGAGCTGACCAGTGTGACCGGAGTTTTCGTCCTCCGTACAAACCATCCTGGGCCACAAAATAATTAATATCCTAGGAATGACTTTAATAATGAATAATTGCCTCTGTTTCTGCGTATTTTAATACTTTGGAATGAGTGGTCATGATTATCATATTGTTGGTTGCGAGAGATCAATTTTAGAGTGCATTGGAAATAATTTCTCCCTGCTTGACGCTTATATGCTTTCACACTAGTATAACATGTATAAGGCGCGGTTGCGGTACATTATATACATGGGCGTCATTCCTGCGGGGGGGACAGGAGGACATGTCCCCCCACTTTTTGACGGGGGACACAATATCAAATCCCCCCCCCCATTTTTGAACTCGCGTGTCTCATTTACAGGGCCCTATTATGTACTGCATGTATCTTTTGCTTAAAAAATGTTGGTTAAAGTGGTCAGAAATTGCCTCAGATCGCACCTAAGAGCATTTAGAATCCAACATTTTTCGGGGCCCTTAAGCGGGCCCCGAATCCTATGCCTTTAGCTGAGAAAATCTCGAAAATTATGTTTAAATTATTATCTTTTGCTAAGAATCATTATTGGATAAAGGGGTCAGAAATTGCCTCAGATCGCACCATAGAGCATTTAGAATGCAATTTTTTGTAGGCCCTTAAGCGGGCCCCGAACCTTTTGCCTTTAGCTGAGAAAATCTCGAAAATTATGCCTTAAATTATTATCTTTGGCTAAGAAAATATAGGTTAAAGTGGTTAGAAATTGCCTCACAGAGCATTTAGAATTCAATTTTTTTCCAAACCCTACACCTTCAGCTGAGAAAACCTCGAAAAGTATGTTGAAATAATTATCTTTTGCTAAAAAAATATTGGTTAAAGTGGTATTAATGACCTCAGATCGCACCACAGAGCATCTAGAATCATTTTTTAGGGGCCCTTAAGCGGGCTCCGAACCACACGCCTATAGCTGAGAATACCAGTTGCTGATTCAATGACCTCCACCTCGAAAACGATGTTCAAATAATTATCTTTTGCTAAGAAAATATTAGTTAAAGCATGGAGGGAAGTGTTAAGAAATTGCCTCAGATCACACCACAGAGCATCAAGAATCCAATTTTTTTTTGGAACCCCACGCCGAAAGCTTCGCGCTGCGCGCTCGCATCAGTTCTGACCAAGCCATATCCCCCACCCCACTTTTGAGAGGCAATTTATTGATGCCCCTGCATAATATATACACAGCTTATCATCATATTTTTTTCGTGATTTTCTCCGGATATATTAATACAATGTCGCACATGGTATTGGCAACACGAACATTGTAAAATAACTCAAATCTAGCAGAATCACAAAGCACTTTGGTTTTACACTGACCCAATGTAAGAAGGTAGCAAAGGCTCAACTTGGGGTCAGGCCGGCGGGGTCGGAGGTCAGAGGACGGTGAGATAGCGATGAGTTGGACTCCAAGAACCTCAACGAACAAAGAGCGGGATGTCGGCCCTTCCCAGCCGTGTATCGCGCCCCCAGTATAGGAGCAGGCGCTGTTCTTGAGCCTATATTTTAGGGGGTGGGGGCTAGCAGGGGTGGATCCAGAAATGTTTGCAAGGAGGCGTGCTAACATGTAGACGTATTTTCCCCTCCAGACTCTTAGGTCTCCGAAAATCAATTAAAGGGGGGGGGGAGGGGGCGGGGTGTGTGTGTGTGTGGGGGCTCATACCATATTTTCAAAGTTGAGTGCTGATAAAATCCTACCATATCATGCACAATATATTACCTTAAAGTATACAAATGCCCCTTTCTCACGAATATTTGATGGGATGAGCTAGCCCCCTCCCCGTAGAACTGCGCCTGCCCAGGAGGCTTCCAGAGGCGAAAATGACGTCACTGACACTGCCACGGGGTATTGCAGCAATTTCCCTAGCATGGCCAAAAAATAGCAAATAAAGTATAGGCCTATATTTGTTTCTGTGGGAAACTAAAAAATAACACGAACATTATCAGCTCACATCTTGACCATTTTAGCTCAGAGGAGACTAAAAGCCATGTTTAGATGAGCATGTTGCATAAACTCCAAAGCTGTTAGGGGTGCATTTCTGAAAATAGGCCCGAAATTGCCTACGTCGCGCCGGCCAAATCTCGATAGCAAGGTCATCTTGATGGGAGCGATATTTGGGGAGGTTAACATTTGGCACTCGCCTGATCCATGCTGAAAGATAAACAGGGATTTTATCAACGGTCAGCCGGCTTCCGAAAAAAAAAAGGTGGGGGCGGCGCTGTTCAAAACTGACGATGAGCACCATCAGAAAATAGGTGGCGCTTTTCTAGCAGCAGGGACGCTCGAGAAAACATGGGAACCTCGGAAGGCTAGACTAAATCACACGTGTCCTAGTCCATGTTGTGATTACGTTCGTCATAATTGATTGCCATCGTGGCACAGTTTTCCTCTCATATTTTAACACAGAAAAATACTGTTTCCAACAGAGTAACCATCATTTTTTCCTTAGCTCATAGCAGAATTTTACTATGCCCATGCAGAAACTTAAAAAAACCCAATAAAACATGTATTTTCAGACAAACATATGTTGCAGAAGCTGTTATTCTGTATTTGAATCTGAACTATACAGTGGCATAGCCAGCGGGGCGGTCGGGGAGGGGCTGGGGGACATCATGACCAGGTTTAAGCTACCCCCATCGAACATTCGAACATTTCTTTGACGGTGGTGAAAGACTTCCGTTTTCAACTTACATTCTTTATCATTTCACTGCCAGTAACTACATAAATTAGTTGACATTCTCGTCACCGTGACAAAGACTACCGCAACATCACGGAGGCCTATTCGAAATGAAAGGGGGAATTGTCCACAAAATCTTTGCTGAACATGATTTCATTGAATTCTCCCGACAGCTTAATACTCACGAATATTAATAACATTGATACGTTGTTCACAAATAGATAGCTGCACATAAAACAAAGACATAATCTGTATTGATAATAGACTACGTTATCGGGCTCTCCTGGAGTCTATGCAACATATGTTCATCGAAAATGAGTAGTTTATTGCTTTTTTGTCTCTGCTTGGAAAAATTCTATTCTGAGCTAAGGACATAATCATCGGCGCACCGTTACTTTAGATACAAACATTTCCGTAAATAAAATATTTTACTTTTACTGCCTTTGCTCATAATGAACATATATTCTTAAACTGTGACATTTGAATTTGATTTTGTTTAATTAATCAGGAATCTCTAGAAAATATGCAGAATATCTACTGAGGGTACGTTATAACTCCCTTTCAGGGTGCGTTCCATTGTCCAAAATTGAACCCAATCTTCGTGGGATCACCTCGGAAGGATAGTTTTGTACGAAAGCACACAGAACATTCACTAACATTCTAATCCATCATCTTATTTCTTTTCCCGTTTTAATTGATTGAAATCATACCTCGCCAATTTTCCTCTCACATCTTAATGTAAAAACAAAAATCATATCTTCTACAGTCTACCCCAGAGCCACTCTTTCGTTAGCTGACATCAGCATTGTTTTATGCCCATGCAGAGATGGAAAAAAATAGATATGATCTAAGCAAATGTTGCATAAACTCCAAGTCTAAGGACGTCAGAGGCTCCGTCAAATTTCATATTGAAGTCTACCGATACTGATTCTATTATTTTTGAGTAGTCATGTGTAGCACAAGAAATGCACTTCAAAACGTTAGACCACGTCTGCCATGTATAAACCTCCATTGGCCGAGGCAGGACCTACATGTTCCCTTTAATTGTTTCCTGTGCAGTCATGCATGAAAACTAATCCAGTGAGAACCAATCCAGTGTCACCAAAAAGAAGCAGGAAGGGTTACTCTAAAAGTACATGTGAAAATATCTTATCTTTGTTGCTTCTGAATACAACTATGATTATTTATATTATAGTTTTTTGACTCGCCTTTGCATAGGACTCCACGCCCGCCTTATTTCCTACCGTTCTGCCATGTACCAATGATCCTTACTTCTTACATCCGATAATTGCCCCCATGCGTGTATATTTCATGATTGATGCATACGTAATGAGTAATGCATAATAATGGGTCCACTGGCGAACTTCTTTTCTTTTTGAAGGGGAGGTTTTTTTTTTTTTTGGTGTTAACGATGTGCATGATGGGTTCAAACATGAATAACCGCCTCCCAGAATCACATGGTCTTTAATTGAAACGTCTGTAGATGTAGGCCTACGTGTTTATTTTTAACAAAACTGCCAATAGATGACAGGAAGGTGACATTTGAACCCAGCTACTACAGAGACGTGTACTCGGCGCTGTTGTAGCGCATTCGTTCAGTAGACATCAAGTTGAAAGCATCCAGTGCATTTCCGCCTCCTGACTTTGCTTTGGTTTTCAAGTCTGTTTCAACCTGAAATGTAAGCTTTGGATAAATGTTGACAGAATTGATATGTCGGTTGCTTGGAAAGAAAACCCCCTGGCAGTATTACATTATTTTGTTGAGGATTAACAATAATCTGTCACGGATGTACATTGATACGACTTACATGTACAAACGACAGTGATATACGCGTTATGTATACTTTTACTGCTGCCTCTGAGCGAACTTCATGAAAAGTAGAAAATGCACAACAACCAAATTAATCTGCAGGGAAAAAATGGAATGACACCATTTTATGTTACATGCTCGCACTTGTTTACGCGTCGTCTAACATGGCGATACAACCATATCATTGCCAGTTTCTTATTGTCATTCGTTTTCTCCCTCACTTTCTAGATTAGCCAGAATGAAGGTTTACGTGTGCCTGCTTCTCCTGATGGTCGTTGGATGTGCCTTCGGTTTGGCAGAGACGGACGGTAAGTTAATATGTTCAATGTTCCATTATTCTTACGGTTCCGACATCTAGCACAGTATCCTTATAACCACATATTCGCATAGCCCCGTGAGCCTATCGTATGTCATGCTTGGAGTATATATTTATATATTTAATTTGAGTTTTGATAATTATGATATTTGTATATGAACACATTAAAATGAACGTTTAAGTTTCCATGGTAGAGGAAGGAACATCCACTGTCAACATTTCTCATATCGCTCTTTTAATTTCTGATGCTGTTCTATCTTATTTAAATTTAGACAAATAAAACCTAGGATACAAAACGATCAGTTGCTTTACACACATCGTCTTCAAATTTTGCCGTAAGTGAACCACATTTTGGTGGTTGTGGATTTTTCCCCCAAACAACGTACCAAACTTGCATGTTCCAAGGCTTATTTGGTATTAAAAAAATCCATTTCTTTGATCTGTGTGTTTACAAATGTTCAACACTATGACATTTCAACTGTTATTTTTATTCAATGTCTGTGAAGATTGTGTCGTTGTTATCTTTCAGTGCAATTCATGTTACTTTAAGTGCAATTCATGAATTCAGCACCAAAACCCTTTTTTAATGTCACGCAGACTTTCTTGCTGAGGAGTCCATGCGAGAACTGGAATCTCGCGAGATAGTGAAGAGGCAGTACTGGGAAAGTAGGTTCAGTGATGGTCTTAAGTACTAATTTGGTAATAATAACTTCACGCAGTTTGCATTACGACATGAATCAAAGCTTAGGCAGAATGTTGTTCTTTTGGTTGGAATGTCAACGAAGTTTTGTTCACTTTCACACAGAATCTCTCATATTCACGAAAGTTTCCGTGCTGAATCATAAAGGTTTTCTTACATTTCGTGGTTTTTTTTTTTGCACACAGTATTCTTCATTCTTCGAATTGCATTTATGGAAACAGTTCACCTCTGACCGTCTACTTTCAATGAAATATCTGACGATCATCGAATTAAGAACATAAGATTTCGTATTTTCCTACCTCGTTTGTAGGCAATCAATTATTACTGTCGGGGTTCATATACAAATATCAACATTGGTTATTCACACACTGTGTGTACAATTCTCCTTTCACTGAGCGTTGTTCTTGGCGGTAATTGCTGCATATCAAATCAGTTCTATCCTGTTGCTTGTCTTCGTTATAGAATAAAAAAAAATCGTTCGCGTTGTTTTAAATCGGAAGGCAGTTAAAACAAAAATCTGAAACTCGAAAAGTGAATCTAACGAATCTTCAATGGAAATGAAATCCAAACGTTTTGTTCCTTATTGCCTTGTTATTCCTTGAACGGGTTCTTTAATTATTTTGGTTAATTTCTGTTCACTCGGAACACGTTGAAATCTGAAAGTAAATAGCACAAAATTGATTGAAAACACGTGTGTCCGTTCAGAAAGTTGAATTCTTGATTAACCTCGTGATATACTGTCTCCGACGAATTTGAATGAATACCATTTGAATTTGAACGAACTATTTGTCATGTCGATTCTATTGCTTAACTTAGGGAAGCAAACCACTCTTCCTACGAAACAAATGTATTAGCTTTCAAATAGAACTGGTTGAAAGGGCCTGGTATTAAATTGAACAATCTTTTTTTCCGGGGGTGTTTGAATTTGGCTGGAATCGGATTTATTCCAGAGTTATATCTTTGCAAGATCATTTGTCTGAGAAATAGCGACATCTGAAATTTGGAACAAGTCCCCTTTTCTTTGTGGTATAAAAAGAGAAAGTTTCAGGCTTTTACTGTATGGTAATTTATCCTGGAGGAGTGTAAACAGCATGGACAGTCTCTTTAAAGCTTCCGTCAACAGTTCGTCCGCACACATATTTCTGGACTAGTCATTCACAACCATGTTGGTTTCTGTTTCAGTTTGCACAGAGGATCGCCAATGTACTACAAACCGGTGTTATAAGGGCCATTGTTGGTGGGGGTGAGGTATTGAAACGACAAGTAAAACTAACAATCCACACGAATGGACGGATGAAACCATGGTAAGCCCATGATTATCGATTTTATGAAATTTCGCAATCTTTTCCCAAGTATAGGTCCTAGTAGGATTGCGAAACCTCTTTCTTAGCTACTTGCCTAAACGCTCGGTCATCTAAAACGTCCTACATCGTTAGTCCTTGGAGAAATCATGGTGTTTTTTCTTTTATTTTCTCCATGCAGATCGACAAAGGTTAACCGACAGCAAGGCTTTATTCTGATTCAATAAAAAGTTTGACATTAATTCATTTTTCTTCTTTTTTGGTAAGATTGTCTCACTTTTGTTAACAATTATAGTGGGTCCGTGTTCCAGCCAGTTTTTCCATTGATTCCGTGACAGTGCTGTTCACGTCTGAAGTCTGCTCACTGTGAATTTAAAGAGTGATATTGAAATCAAAATTTGGGTTTTTTTTCACAGAACGCATATAAGTCAAAATTCTTCTCGTCATTTAAATGACACTAATTATGAGCTCGAGCACGGACTTCATTATTATCTTCACTGTGTTGTGTTAAACAAATCTATGTTTGAAATCTAACTTTGTACCTGTCTGTAATGTTTTTGTTCTTGGGCTTTTGGGGTATCGGTGGTGCGTGGTTATCATAATCCGTGATGATGAGTAAATCCTTCATGTATCGTTAAGCAGTGCTGGGATATGGAAACGTTTGCATCCGAGGATTTTTTTTAGGAAAGGGCGGAACACAATCCCCAGAGAAAACATAAGAAGGTTACTTTTTAAATTGGCACACTTCCTTATCGTGATTTCAAATCAAACATACATTGAGCGTTAGCCACTAACATTAAGTTATATTAAAATGCTTGTTATGAAAAGCTGCGACGTACTGCATTTTGGGCGCGATCGTTAAATTTGTATTCCAGTACGTACAGTAACGGCAACGTAGCAATACCATCTCAAAATAGCCATATGTTACGCCCCAACTATATCACATCCTACCGTTGCTATATAGTTTGGGCGTAAAAGCTATAATGGGTATAAAACATGGAAGATGCGAAAATGTGATTTAGTTTGGCCCTGAGGATGTAATCTGAGAGAATACTATTCCTTTGAAAATGATAAATGTTATATCAATGTAAACAGGAAATGTCGTCGTGTAAAATACTTGGCCGTATTGCACATCTTTCTTGCAAAACTCGGATAGGCTGTTAGATGGGTTGATGGAATTTATTCCTACAACAGGTGTTTGTTAACTGTGATAGAAGATCAAGTTCTTTAAACAGGACTTTAAAATGATTCGTTATTGATTGAACGTGGCTATTTCTTATTCTTTTTCATCCTTTGATGATTCCTCTTTCGTAAACGTACTGAGAATGATGTATGCTTCGTGGCAAAATAAATTGACTCTTGCATGAAAAAATATTGATCAGTGCTCATGAATTCATTCATAACGCCTGTCTGTAAAAGTCATCCTTGTTATTTGATTGTGTTGGCCAATACTTGCCTCATTACTTGCATACTTGAAAACATATTATTGGTTATGAAACGGTAACTAAAAGGGATGCCCTCTTAATACACAATCCGTGTGTGGAGGCCTGTGTACATTATTGTCCTTGTATCATGACCCCCACCTAGTAAAGAAGTGCGTCTGATTTGGAGGATGTGCGAGCCTTTGTCGTCATTATACCGGTTCAAATCTTAGATATAATATTGTGTTCCCTTTGGCTATGAAAGCAATGGGAAGCTCAAACAATAACAGGCCATGCTGTGACAGAATGAGAACACATTTTCTACAAACAGAAAAAAAAATCACATTTATTGAAGCAAATTCACATTTATTAAAGCAACGACCCAGTCTATTTTCTGATTACGTTCGCCCTAATTGATGGTAATCGTACCTCAGTTTTCCTTTCATATTTTAATGCAGAAAAGTAAAGCTCCCAACAGTGTAGCCATCATTCTTTCCTTAGTGCAGTGCAGCATTTTATTATGCCCATGTAAAGACAGAAAAGCAATAAAACATTTATTTTTAGATAAACATATGTTGACGTCTATTCTGATGTCCATCGATTCTCATGATAACGTTATTGAGTCTGAGCTATACAGTGGCATAGCAAGCGGTAGGGGGAGGGTAAGGGGATACCCCTCCCCCCCCCCCCAATATTTTGTAACGAGTGCCCTTTTTTCAAGAGTGCCGTGTTTTTTTCAGGAGCGCGTTTTTTTTCATTGAGTGCCCATATATTTCCTCTATCGAAGGCAATTGTTTCACCAAGAAAAGCGCCACCCATTGTCCGATGGCGCCCATGATCGTCCACTTTGAATAGCGCCCCCGAAAGAAGATGGCGTACGTCCACACAATATTTGCAATATATTGTGCTGTGTGTGTGTTAGCATTGTATGAAAAGTCTGAAAGCATGTATTTTTCGATATTATCTTGGCATTTGTTGCATAGACTGTATGGACGTTAGAGGCTCCGTCAAACTCCATTTTTAAGTATATATATATATATATACTGATTGTATTTGTGAGAAGCCATGTGCAATTTCACCCGAAATGTGCTTCAAAATGTCAGACCATGTCTGTCGCGTATTGACCTACACTGGCGCTATGACCGACGCAGCAACAAGATCAAATACAGTAAACACCCTGCTATCAAACAAGTGTTTTCGCGTGACTGGTCACCAGCCGCTCACCGTTCTAGAGTTTTTCGAATTTTAATTTCTTTCTTTCTTTCTTTCCTTTTCCAGACAGTAATTCCCTGCGAAGTTTCTTTAAAAACTTTTCACAGCTGCTTGAACGTGAAACTTCAACCTTGATATAAACCGGTGTGCATATTACAATGATGCACGATGACATCGTCAGTATCAAATTACAATTTGTTTTTGGAATATCTATTTATTTATTCATTTTTTTTTTTTACTTTTACTGCCTTTGCTCGTGTGAAAATAAATACCTGAACTGGGCAGTGGGAAATCTAAATTTTAATTTTGTTGAATTAATCAGATATCTCTAGAAAATAGGCAGAATATCCGGCGAGGGGTCATAAAAAAAATTACTATTTTGACTTGGGGTACCTCTTTTTCAGGGTGTGTTCAATTATCCAAAATAGAACCCCAATCTTTATGGGATCACCTCGGAAAACAGTTTTGTATGAAATCACACAAAACATACTCTTACATTCCAAATCCATTATCTTATTTCTTTATCACACTTCCCGTCTTAGTTGATTTTAACAAAACATTCACTAACATTCCAAATCCATTGTCTTCATTCTTTATTTCTTTTCCCGTCTTAATTGATTGAAATCTTACCTCACCAATTTTCCTTTCACATCCTATGCAAAGACAACAATAATATTTTCTACAGTCTAGCCATGAACTACACTTTTATTAGCTAAAGAGCAGAATTTTATTATGCCAATGCAACGACGAAAAGCCATTAAACATGTATTTTTAGATAATGATCTACGCATATGTTGCATAAACCCCAAGGACGTTAGAGGCTCCGTCAAACTCCATATTGAAGTCTACCGCGATACTGATTCTATTTTGAGTAGCCATGTGCAGCACCAAAAATGCGCTTCAAAACGTTAGACCATGTCTGCCACAAACCTCCATTGGCCGAGAGCTGCAACAGAGTTCATATAAAGTCAAACGCTACCAACGACTTGTTTTCGCGTAACTGGTCACCACCTGCTCACCGTTTTAGATTTTGTTCGAGTTTTCTCTTTCTTTTCTTTTCCGGACAACAATTCACCGCCAATCTTCTTCCAAAACTTTGAACAGGTGCTTGAACGTGAAACTTCAACCCTGATATACTGAGGTGTGCATATTACAATGATGCACGATGACATCGTCAGTATCAAATTACAATTTGTTTTTGGAATATTTATTTATTTATTCATTTTTTTTTTTTTACTTTTACTGCCTTTGCTCGTGTGAAAATAAATACCTGAACTGGGCATCATCAGTATCAAAATTACAAGCGGATTTGGCGGATTTGGCTAAATATTGACCATCGTTCTATTCATATGTAAATAATAGCCATATATCGGCTCTTCAACATTCAAGCAAGATGTAACCAGGGTGGTTTGATGTTCGGGAATAAAAAAAAATTGGCCCAAATAACGTTTAATACAACCGGTAGATATTTTGTTACTCTGTTGACTTTCTTCCAACAACAATTTTCGGTACGCTTTGTACATTAAAACCGGTAGCCAAGGATGATGTTCGGTATAGCCGAATATTCGGTATAGCGGTGTTCGGTATAGCGACGTTCTACTGTACTTACATTTGCTACTAAGAGTAAATAAACTGCGCCGTTCGTGATTCTTACACGGCTGATCAACCCTCAGACGTAACCGCGTGGCTCTTTAGACATAAGCAAGATTTGGTGCCAGTTCTTCTTTCTGAGATCTTTGTCTGGCGGTATTTTTCTAGATAATAATGACAAGCTTTACTTTTTTCGATAGAAACATGAACTGAAACTTGGTGTGAACATGAACCCTGACTCCAAAATGTACATACTACAAGTGTGACATGGGTGGAAAACCAAAATCCGTCCCGAGCATTTTCCATTTCTTTATTTGGTCATTAATACCGGGGTCTTATATAGCGCACGTATCTACCAACAATTATGTACTCAAGGCGCTGGAAAGTATGTCCGTTATTAAAGAAAGGTAATTAAAGTTTATGAGAAATATGAGACCCATTACGTAGAACTTTATAATGATTTACAAGGTGCTGCGGCGCATATTGCAGCCACTGCCAGAAACACCGGGGCAATATAAGCCCTTCTCTTAGCGATATGTGTTACTGGGTTCTTTAACGTGCATTACACAACACATGGGACCTACGGCTTAACGTCCGAAGGACAAAGCAACAATGGTAAAGTGCCTTGCTCAATAGCACAACGCCATGTTCCCACGGTCAGGATTCGAACCCATGTACCACGGCACACGAGTCGAACACCGTGACCTTTGGACCACAGCACCCCGCATTTACGAAACTGTCACATGATTTCTCCCCACCATGCGTCATAACGGTTAATCTAGAGTCAAGTCTTGTGTGTGCTTCTGAACAATAACAAGATAAGATTGTGTGTACTTGACCTTCGGCACGCTACAAACAACTGGTACAGTGCTTAGCATATGCTGTGAAATAACTAATAGCTGGCCTAGGATGAAAACTGATGCGAAGCGAACCGTTGCCCAATTCTACACCAGAGAACGGAGCGACCGCGACTAGACACGGTGACCTAGTCCAACATCCTAGTAAGTGGTCATCTCTTTAGTTAAAGTCAAATCTCACTCGTAACATAAATGATGGGAGGATTGAGGACGAGAGGATTCAAAAATGGCAAAAGGCACAAACGTCATCGGGTTACACAAATATAGAACGTGAATAGTTCACAGCCAAATATAATGTAGGCCTACATCGATTTGGTGTGACCTATGGTGTGAAGTAAAGTATGGTTGAAGGGGCGGATCTAGCTTTCAGGTTACGATTTTTATTATTTGAGCCGAAGGCGTGCCGAACATTGGTATGGAGTGACATAATTATTGTTGATTAATTCCGGTAAAAACTGACCACATTATCGTGGAGAATTTGCCAAAAGTGTATGTTGACCAACATTGAGCTAAATACCAACCAGAATGGGGCGTTAACAAAGTACATTTGAATTAAATATGCCCTCTTCAGGCGTGATTTTCCGTTCCACTTTGCAAACTGCTTTGCAAACTGCTTCGATTGTGTGTTTTGTGCTCCATAGGATCAGTATGGCCGAAGGTACAGATCAGTGTTCCATCGATACTACTAACCAGGAACAAGACCAGTCACACGATGAAAATGATCTTCTGGCAGCAAATATAAATCGGTGTTCCATCGGTGTTACTGATACAATAGATACGTGTGTGGATGCAGGAGATGGCGACATTTTCCCTTCGGACGTTCTCTTCAGTCTTCCCGTTGAAAAGACAGACGTCATTCTGTCCTACCTCTCAGAGACCGACTTGTGCCGTTTGGCTCAGTGCAGCAGAGGTTGGAGGGAGAGAACCAATCGAGACTGGCTGTGGAGACCCTTATGCGTGGCTCGTGGCTGGGAGCGATACGGCACAGATGTTGATCTGAATCCGGACGAGGGTGTCTTAGATCACAGCAACGTCTTGATAGGAGAGAACGCCGAGACATTGGAAGCAACCTGTGAGTGGAAGGCGGTCTTCCTGAAGGCCAGGGAACTTGAGACTATAACTGGGCTAAGGGTCGTTTTCACAACGTCATTTCACTCCGTTTCGGAATGCAGTTGTTCAGATGCGGCTGTGTCTGTGATGGAGATTACGTCGTCTATGGTTATTCCAATATTTCGATACTGAAGCTTAAACCTCAAGCAGAGCAAGTATTTCACTTGTCCATGCCGCAAGTTACACAATCCAATATCATTAAACTGTTGCTGTCTAAAGGGATAGGTTTAGTCATCGGAACGTATAATCGCGGACGTGGGGGCTTCTATGTCAAGACGTTCGATTGCAGAACCGGGCAATGGCTGGCAGATTTTGTCTGTGACTCCTGTCCCGTTACAAACAGATATCGCGTGGATGGCAAAATAATGATCGGCCAGCCATCCGAAGAGGGCAATTTAAGGGAGTTCTGCGTCTGGAGCAGTGTCGAGGGGACATTACTGCACGTACTGGGCGGCCACGAAACGAACATCAATGATCTGGCTCTTTGCGGGGATATGGCAGCTAGCGCTGCCGAGAATTTGAAACTATGGAATGTCAACAAGGGGGACTGTCTTCGAAGCTTTGCGGGACCACACTCGGGCCTGGGGTTTTCTGAATGCAAACTCGACGACACGCGTTTGATGGGAGCTTACATTAACGACGAGGAGTATCAACTGAGCGTGTGGGATCTAGAATCCAAACGCCACAAAACTATCACCGCTTGCGATGCAGGTGCGGTTTCGCAACAGCTTGGGGTTGAATTAAATGAGTTTCGCGTTGTACTCGTTCACCCCGATTGGTCAAAGGTCTGGAACGACAGAGGCAGATGCGTTTTCGACGAAATGGATGAGGTACATCTAGCGGGGACAAGGATTTTGCGACGCGTTGGGACAGGCATCGAAGTCTGGAGCCTAGGGTCCGATTCTAGGCACTGGCGCCGCCTGACTACTTTCATTGACCTCGACGATATTTTTGGAATTTGGGCCAATGACACCAAGCTTGTCATTATCAGGGGCAGTGAAGTAGAAAACTACTACTTGAACATCCTGTGGAATGATTGGGATGTTGTCTTGAGTATGGATATGGGTGACATAACCATACATGTCCTCCAGTATTGGTAAAGACATGCTCCTGTTAGCGCCATAACAATAATACCCGAGTCTTATATAGCGCACGTATCTACCAGCAATTAGGTACTGAAGATTATTATTATATTATTAAGACAGGCAACTACTACGTCGCAATATAATTATGTTGTAAAGACAAACCAGACAGACTATTTAGACAAAATATTGTTTTTCTTTCCATTAACAGTGTCTTGTGTCGCAACACGCAGAAAAGCTTGACGATGGGCTGCAGTGGCATTCCAAACAAAACATTTGCGCATATTTGCACAGGAACGATAGTCCAGCTGGACACGTTATCTCAAAATTTAAGTGATGCGTTGAATTGTAACGCAGCACCGAATTGTGATGCATTGAATTGAATTGCGGCCAGATGATTGGTTATGAAAAACCCCAAAAGACAGAATATTCAGGGGAAATATTGGCTTTTCTCTCTGTCTCCAGTGTCTTGTGTCACAACACGGAGAAAGACTCAGTGATAGGCTTAAGTCACGGTCCAAACAGAACATTTGCCTAATAGTTTTGCACAGAAAAAAATGGTCCAGCTGGACACGCTATCTCAAAACTTAAACGATGCATTAAATTGAATTGTGGCCATGTGATTGTTTATGAACAGTAGGCAAACAAGACAGTTGATTTAGACGAAATATTGTTTTTCTTTCCCTCGCGCGGTACTTTTTTGCTACAATCAATTTCTTCCGAAGGAGGGCGCCCTACGCACTGCACCGTGAAGACTTCTGTCAATGGGGATCATGATCTGCCCATTAAAAAAAATTCAACACTCTTTGTGGACACAATAACCCCAAAACAACACACTGCATTGACTTGAAATTGCGTCTGAATATTGGTCACAATATTTGACACAAGCGGTTTGAAAAAAGACCGGAACTGTTGAAAAATGAATTTATTATGATTTAAAGAAAAATGTCATGTTGTATCGCGAAAAATTCATTCCGAATCTTAGTATTTTATATGTAAATGAAAATACAGCACTCGTAAATTGTGGAGAAGATAACTCCAGAACAACACATTGCATTGACTTGAAATTGTGTCCGATTATTGATCATGATATTTGACACAAGCTGTTTGAAAAAAGTCGGGAAATGTTGAAGAATAAATTTAATATGATTTAAAAAAATTTGTCGTGTTTTATAACGAAAAATCATTCCGAAAGACCGAATTGCAGTCAATTTTAAATAAAAAAGTGAAACACTCTTTTCGGCGGCGATTACTTCAGAATAAAAAAAATTGTATGGATAGGAAATTGTGTTCGCTATTTAGTAGTGACATCAAGACATAAAAAGGATTAGAAAAATAGAGGGGGAACTGTGGACGAAAAATACACACAACAACAATAAAAAAAACGGTGTGTAAGGCCAAAAAAAAGTCTCCGGTTTCTGGTATGCGCGCGCGTCGCTGTAGCCATGCGCGTCGGCAAAATGAAAAAGTTTTTTTTTCAATGAAAGATGATGTCTTAAAACCGCCAAACTCACTGGTTTGACTGGAATCCTGCTGCTGCACAATTTTAATGTGTTTTTAGATGGAGTTATGGTCGAGAATAAGCTTTATGTGGCCTCTCTGGACTCCCAATCCCATCGGGCACCATTTGCAGTCATCACACGGCATTTGAAGCAAAAAAGTCGGGTAAAAAAAAAAAAAAGCCGCGTCGCCGCACCACTTTCTGGGCAAGCTCCATACCAGAAACCGGAGACTTTTTTTTGGCCTAAGGACGCGCGGTACTTTTAACTACCATCATTTTCTTCCGAAGGAGGGCGCACTATGTAAAAACTGGTCAGCACCGTAAAGACTTCTGTCAATGCGGATCACGATCTGTCCATTAAATAAAAAAACAACACTCATTGTGGAGACAATAACTCCAAAACAACGCATTGCACTGACTTGAAATTGCGTCTAAATATTGGTCACAGTATTTGACACTAGCGGTTTGAAAATAAAAGGGAATTGTTGAAAAATAAATTTCATATGATTTAAAGAAAATGTCGTGTTTTATTACGAAAAATAAATTCCTATTCTTAGTAATTTATAATTAAACACAAATACAGCACTCTTTATGGAGACGATAACTCCAGAACAACACAATGCACATTGCATTGAATTGAAAATTCCGTCCCATTATTGGCCATGATATTTGACACAAGCTGTTTTGAAGAATAAATTTAACATAATTTAAAGAATATGTCATGTTTAATCACGAAAAAAATCATTCCGAAAGACCGAATCGCAGACAGTTTAAAATGGAAAAAGTGAAACACTCTTTATGGCGGCGATTACTTCAGCATAACAATAACAGACAAGTTGGAACTAGTTTTGGGGTGATAAGGTCAAAGGTCAAGGTCACCATGGTGAGTTATAGATAAATGGTTTCCAGATGATAACTTGAGATTGTGGTGTTTAACCTCGGTAGGGGGTTGCCCTTGGGTACAGGGAAGTTGGGATTGGTTTTGGGGTGACATTTTTAAAGTTTAAGGTCACAATGGTGAATTAAAGGTTAATGAATTCCGGATGAAAAGTTATGTTACAAATTGGATTGTGGTGTCTAACTTTAGAAGGGGTTGGTACAGGCAAATTGGAATTGGTTTGGGGTGGAAAGTCAAAGTCAAGGTCACCTCGGTGAGTTAAAGGATAATAGTTTCCAGATGATAAGTTTAGTTAGAAATGAGATTGTGGTGTCTTACTTCGGTAGGGGGTTCCCCTCTGGTACAGGTTGTGATTGGTGTTGGGGTGAAATTGTCAACGGTCAAGGTCACCATGGTGAGTTATAGAAATGGAAAGTTCGGATGAGTGAGTTCGGATGGAAAGCAGAGTTAGAAATGAGATTTTTATGTCTAACTTCCGTAGGGGGTTAACCTTGGTACAGGCAAGTTGGGATTCGCTTTGGGGGAAAAAGTCAAAGGTCAAAAGGTCATCGTGGTGGTCGAGTTAATTAACCATTCATGGTTTCTGGACGATAACTTGAGTTAAGACTGAGAATGTGGTGTCTAACTTTGGTAGGTGGTTGCCCTTGGGTACAGGCAAAAGGGGGGTTGCTTTTGAGGTCAAAAAGTCAAAGTTTAAGGTCACTGTGGTTAGATAAACATTAACTGTTTGCGATTGATAACTTGAGTTAAAAAATGAGACGTTTATGTCCCCCTACTGCGGTAGGGGGTTGCCATTGGTAACAAGTCAAGATGGGATTGGTATTGGGGTCAAGGGGCCAAAGGTAAAGGTCACCGTGGTGAGTTACAAGTTAATGGTTTCCGGAAGATAACTTTGAGTTAGATATGGAATTTTGGTGTGTAACTTCGGGAGGGGTTTGCACTTGTGTACTGGCAAGTCGGGGTTGGTTTGACGGTGTGAAGGTCAAAGGTCAAGGTCACTGTGGTGAGTTAAAGGTTAATGGTTTTCGGATGATAGCTTGACTCCGGCTAAGGGGTTTTCAAACAGCAACGCTTTAATTTCGGAGTTGCCAGGAAATAGCTTTTGAAACAAAAAAACCCTTCTTATTCACACGATCTGAATAGGCATCAATGACTTAAGTACGTTTTTAGTAAAAGCCTGAGACATTATTGAGACAAAATTTTAAGATATTTTATTACTTCGGGGTCCCAAAAAGCAACATGCAGAATGCGTTATGATTGCGTAGCTGTTTTCTTTAGTTTTGCCTTATATGTTAGGCTTTAAATACCTTCGTAGCATTTGATACAAATATCACTATTTTCTGAAAATAATATACAATGGAGAAACCTCACAATATTGTCTTAATTGGCAATCGTAGGATCATTGTTCTCTAAAGTCTCTAAGTGTGATTCATTCTTCAGTAGTTGAATTAGATGGTTGAAGTTAGAAGACGTCTTTTCAAAATAAAGAGTTCCTTATCAAATAAGCAAATATGCTTGAGCTCCCGTCGTCTTGTCACACGCCATCCCATAATAGTATGCAAAAATTGTTTATAACAATAGTGGGCGCTATAACTGTCCCAAGGCGGTGGAATGGGCACTAACAATTCCGGCCCCCCTGTTGTACAATTACTTCTTTAAACGAAATCCAATTATGAAACAACAATACTGGTACGTTTGTTTTGCTTATAATATACGACTTAGTTAACACCATAGTATGTATTACTTCAGGGCTTAACTTTATGCAGTTTCACAAACAATCTGCAGAAACTCTGAACAACTTTTCCTTTCAGATTTGGAATTTAAGTACAATTTTCAGGTGAGAACCTTTCGCTTAAAAACAATGGCAAATATACATGCAACATACATTTTCATCTAACTCTTCTAACATAACAAATCTGAATTTGTCTGACATTTTCTAGAAATCCAAACTCATAATACATTATACTTATACTTGTAACCACTGAACATATACTTAGAGAACTGTTAATATTGACATCATCTGCATGTCACAATAAACAGAGTGACTGAATCGATTTTTAAAGAGAGAGAGTTCTTTTTCTGCGCTTCAATTAAACTGCATGGAATTTGACTCAAATACACTTGGTCATATAAACCAAATGTTGATACACAGCCTACGGTTCTTGGTTCTTGCAATATATGACTTGCTTACTTACTACTACTGTGTCTTTATATACACTTCCGTTGTGTTGAAAAAGAAATGACATCAACAAATTGTACACACAATGTATGCATAACTTACATTTCTTCTAGATACTTCCACTGAACATGCTCATAGAAAAATCACACTAGTTTAGAGTAATACATTACAAACAATTATTGTCCCCAAAAATACATATGTACTTTTCCTTTATCAATCACCTCTCTTAAACAAAATCTAATTAAGAAACAACAATACAGGTACATTAGTTTTGCTTAAAACTACCGCTGGGCGAGTAACTCGATTACTCGAGTACTTGCGAGTAGTTTATGATACTCGTTGCTCTACTCGTGGTTTTTCATCTACTCGAGTACACGTCCTGGCACGAGTAGAAGCAGGTACTAGCGAGTAGCAATTGAGGGTTTAGGGTTTACGGCTTAATACGTCCCCTGCAGACAGGGAACCACTCCCTCAACGTCTCTCTCCCTGGGATTCCATTTGTCCACAAAACTATATATTCTAGTAAATGACCCAAAATGTCGAACAGTAAGGATATCTACTCCACGTCATACCAACGTATTCCCGTTTTCAGCTTTTATGGGATTTCGGTTATTCTACTCGACTTTTTGTGAGTGATATCTTTGTGAGTAATCGAGTAGAAAGTTTCACTACTCGCCCATAACAACTTATAACAATAAACGCCATAGTTGACATCATAACATGTTTTACTTCTGGGCTTAACTTATGCAGATTCACAAACAAATCTGCAGAAACTCTAAACAACTTTTCCTCTACGTTTTGGAACTTAAGTACAATTTCCAGGCGATAACTTTTCACCAAACCAATGAAAAATATACTTGAAACATACATTTTCATCTAACTCTTCTGACATAACAAATCTGAATTTGTCTGACATTTTCTACAAATCGAAACTCATAATACATTATACTAATACTTGTTACCACTGAACACACTCTTAAAGAACAGTTAATATTGGCATCATCTGCATGTCACAATACACATCGTGACCGAATTGATTATTACAAAAGAGAGTCCTTCCTCTGCACTTCAATCACACTGCATGAAATTTACATTAAGTACACTTGCTCGAATAAACCAAATGTTGATACACAGCCTACGGTACTTGCAATAGATGACTTACTTAATTACTACAACTGTTTCTTTGCATAGTCTTGAAAAAGAAATGACATTCACAAACTTTACACACATTGTAAGCGTAAAACTTACATTTCTACTAGCACGAGTAGAAGCAGGTACTTGCGAGTAGCAATTGAGGGTTTAGGGTTCACGGCTTAAACGTCCCCTGCAAACAGGGAATCAATCCCTCCACGTCTCTTTCCCTGGGATTCCATTCGTCCACAAAACAAATAAAAATTCAAGTAAATGACCCAAAATGTCGAACAGTAAGGATATCTACTCCACGTCATACCAACGTATTCCCGTTTTCTGCTTTTATGGGATTTCGATTAACTACTCGCAAGTACTCGACTATTAGTGAGTGATATCTTTGTGAGTACTCGAGTACAAAAATCCACTACTCGCCCAGAACTACTCACAAAAATATCTGCCATAGTTAACATCATGTCATGTATAAATTCTGGGCTGAAATTTAAACAACGCAGTTTCACAAACAAATCTGCAGTAACTCTAAACAACTTTTCCTTTACGATTTGGAACTTAAGTACAATTTCTAGGTGATAACTTTTCACATAAACCGATCGCAAATATACATGCAGCAGACATTTCAATCTAACTCTTCAGACATAACGAATCTGAATTTGTCAGACATTTTCTACAAATCCAAACCCATAATTCATTAAACTAATAATTGTAACCACTGAACATATTGAGAGAACAGTTAATATTGACATCATCTGCATGTCTCAAGTAACACAATGCACATAATGACTGAATTGATTATTACAAATAAGAGTCCTTTTTCTGCACTTCCATCAAACTGCATGGAATTGATATTGGTTACACTTGATCCAATATAGCAAATTCTAATGCACAATCTACATTTACTTGCAATATATGGCTTGCTTACTTAATACAACTGTGTTTTCAAAATACACTTTCATAGTCTAGAAAAAGAACAGACATCAAACTTTACATTTAATGTATGCATAACCTGTGCATAACGTCCATTTCTACTAAATAGATACTTCCACTGAATATTGTCAAACAAAATTACACTTGCAAATGTTGCCAAGTCTAGAGTAATAAAATACAAGCTATTATGGTCCCAAACAAAATTACATTTTTCCCTTTCCTCTTAAATAACAGTGACTATTAACGTCAATCTTGCAAATTCAACATAATTATGTTTCCACATACAATGCCTTCAATTACCATCATGTCATCAGACACAAAGGAAAGTGTGCTCATTTGAGAATTACAATGGAACTGGACAAATCGATGCGTATTCTATGTAGCAAAACATTAATACAGAACCTTTGTTTGCACATATCCAAACATAAAATTATACGAATCATCAGCATACATGAAACATGCATGTACATACTAGCAACAGATTTCCACTGTAAAAAACATTATAGTTTAATACAGTACAGTTTCTAATTATTCTAAATCAATCAATAATATGTGATCTGTACTCTGTTCGTGTTTTGTGATTATACACAAATATGTACAGGTGTTAAATCTGAGCCCATGCAATACGCTTCCGGGTTGTTCACGTCATCATATACCCTGGTCAGGGGTCTGCTACTGATGATACTATCTACATCACAGACTACAGTCTGCAATCTCTCATCAGTCAACGTCTGCTGCTTCATTGGGGAGAAAACCAGTTTATTCACAGATCGTATGTGCCTTTCCCACCACCGTGGTGGGACCCTCCATGTGGATTGAAAGTCCACTGAA
This sequence comes from Patiria pectinifera, assembly GCA_029964075.1. Classification (NCBI taxonomy): domain Eukaryota; kingdom Metazoa; phylum Echinodermata; class Asteroidea; order Valvatida; family Asterinidae; genus Patiria; species Patiria pectinifera. Next base: position 12,069,843 of record CM057134.1, read on the forward strand.
CAATTTAGGGCTCTATAACTGTCCTATATTGTAGCTTTCTTTGTTTTATGTCGTTCAAATCATTTGTGTTCTACTTTGTCTAGAGCATCTTCTTCTGTGACTTGATCCTTGTAGAAGATTTTCAGCATTTTTCTGTAAAACCATAATGCCGGCGCTTTCAGTCTTTTAATGGATACTCGATGTATAGCATCTCAACAATCGTAGTCTTCATTAAACTTTTGTTTTACTTGTAAGTACAACTTGCATATTCAGAAAGTTTGTTTGGCTATGTCAATTCTCTTCCTTATCTCCGTTTCACAACGCCCATCCTGTGTGATTGTATGGCCAAGATAAAGGTATTTGTCCCCTTGCTTGATGATACAATCCGTTGATCTGTGTTCCAATTTAAGGACTTTGCGTCTCTCTGCTTACTACATGTACAATGACTGTAGTCTTTTTTTCAGGCTCATTAGGAGTCCATGTTTTACTTGTGCTCGTACTTTGGTTATGATTCCTAGCAAGGAGTCTTCAGTCTCTGCAACCGATGCAGCATAGCTAGCGGAGGTTATTGATGTTTTTGCCCATTATTTTACATCCTGGTAGATCTTGGATCTCTCTAAAATTTTGCTCTGTACAAATGTTGAACAGCTTGGGAGACACAACAGTCTTGCGTACTCCTGTCTTGATAGGAAAGCCTTCGGAGCGACCATCCTCTAATCTCACACATAACATGATGTCTTGTTCCAGTACAGAAACTGTATGAGATTGAAGTCGTTGCTGTTAATGTTGACGTTTTTCTGCAATTTCACTACTTCTGTTTGGTACACCCGATCAAACACTTTGGTATAATCAAAAGCAGTTGTACACTGGTTTATGAATTGCTAACTGTCTTTGACTGAATAAGCCTTCCCTAGTGCCAATATTAGGTCGAAATCCTGTCTGATTGATATCGATGTCATCTTCGATTCTTTGATCATTTTTGTGTAGTAAAACTCGGAGACTCATTAGGATAATGGTTCTGTAGTCGCCACAGTCTGGTACCTTAGCTTTCTTTGGCATGCTAGTAAATGTTGACCTCATTAGCTGTTTTGGTATGTGTCCAGATGAGTAAATGCTGTTGCACAGGTCAGTCAGAGTCTCAATTTTAGAATCATCTTGGGCTTGTAAACATTTCGTTGTGATATTATCCGATCCGAGTGCTTTGTTGCTCTTCATTTTCTAAATCGCATCTTTTATCTCTCAAGCTGTTACCAGCGGGCCTTCTCCATTTTCTCCTTAATGTGTCCTGTTCCTCTTTGTTAGGGTCATCATACAGGTCTTTGATGTACTCTGTCCATCGTTCTTGATTCCTGTTTTCTTGTCGGTGAGTCTCTTGGCAATCTGTAGCAGTGACATCATGAATTGTTTCTTTTCATATAACTCCAACTCTTCACCCTCTCCTCAAAACATGCTTTGCTTTTTTGCATTTCCCCTTTATTTCTTTATCAATTTCTTTATACTCTGGAGATGATCTTCTCTTTATTCGTCTCTGTTCCATCAACTCCAGGATCTCATCTGTCATCCACTTCTGCTTTTTCACTCGTTGCCTCTTCGGAAGAACCTCTTCCATTGCTTCAAGCGTACTGTCTCTACCACCATTCCATTTCTGCTGGTACGTGTTTTTCTCTTTCCACATTAAGAACTGAATTCTTGATCTGTATAGTACGACTGAATATGCTTCTGATTTCTACATCTCTTAATTTGACAAGGTTTTGGCCCCCCTCTTCCCCTTATCTTTGGAATTTTCAGTTTTACTGATATTTTCATTACAAGTTACATGTGGTCGGATCCGATGGGTGCACCCTGGTACGTGTGTATTTGTATCGCTGTTTTTATACTCATGACTTATCATAATTATAATCTGATTACGATAAAACAAAATATATCCTTTGGGAAGTTCTTTGAAGACCACATTGACTATAATCAGCTTATGTTCCTCACAAAACTGGATAAACCTGTTTCCTTTCTCTTTCCTTTCACCCAGGCAGTAAATTCAGGCAACGTTCCCCTCCTTCTGTGAACCAACTTTGCAATTCAAATCAGCCATCCTAATCAAAAGGTCGGAGTGTTTCACCTGCTTGCAAGCTTCGCCTACCTAAAATTGTTCAATGTCTTCCTCTTTATAATCTACTGTTGGTGCATAAACTTGTATTATGGCGACATTGAACGGCCTTGCAGCAACTTCTGTTTGTCAAACCCTATTTGATATTGGCCAGTAACCTGATATATTCCAACATTATCTCGATAAGTCTATCTGCTGAGCGAGGTGAGGTACACGTTCAATGCCAGAATGTTTCCGTCTGCATCTTGACTCGAGAACTCGCCCATGCATTTTGGACATCTGACCCGCGACAAAGTGCCTGTGAACTCGGTAACCTTTGAAGTCTGGCGGCATGAAGGGCACGTGAAAACTGATACTTGTAGACCTTTCAGTGACTTCATAAGCTTCTCAGCGACCTGTGATCCATGGACATCGTAATTATCTTTTTCTCTCTGGCTCAAATCGTTGAATGTCCAATAAACGTCGAAGAACTCCAGACCAAGCACCTCATCGTTTTGAACTCTAAAGAATCCAATATCTGCCCAACTATCTCCCCATGAATTCATCAGACGAAGACATTCGCTGTTGAAACTTGTCAACACGACTGCGTGTCCTTTGAGTTCGGCACTTGGTCTCCTTTTACTGATGTCGAGTTCGCGCTTTTTCAGAATGCCTGTTGGGTTCTTCCGGTAAAACCTTCCGAACGTGGTCCATTCCTCGTCAGTGAGCCGAAACCTTGCCACAACCGGACGTTTGGCTGCTATGGCTTTCTTGGCTCCATTGACATCAACCTGTTGACAACGTAATCTGTATCGGGGACAGACTTCCTGTAAAACGCGGAGGGTGTTGGCCCCTTCAACTCCGTACCGGTTTACCATGACGTCTCGAAGCTCATCAAAGTCTGGATACCCACCGTCTCGGCCGCGAATCCTGTGCATGGCGAGATGAAGGACTGCTGCTGAAGCGTTTGCATAGCAGGTGCCACCCACCTGTTGTTGTGCTGTGAAACCCGAGTTCTTCTGGTTGATGTAAATATCAAGATTGACAGACACGAGCAAATCGGCCAATGAATCCTGGAAACAGATAGCGTTTCGTGCCAAACGGCAGGCATCTTTCAAATGGTCAGGATGATTTACGTGCAAAAACAGCTTGGTCTCGTTGTTAGTTATATCAATCTGCCATCCGTGTTTGATGAATATTGCCCTTGTGACAAACTCTGTTGGTATCTTGGAGCTCAGGTCGAACAGGAAATTGGCCCCCTTTTCCCAGCTTTCATCGGCAACACAGTAAAGTCGCCGGGGTTCAACAGATGATGAGCTGGAAATAAAGCAACTCACTACGGTGACCTTTGCATCTTTGAGCTGCCGTTGAATTCTGCTTATGCAAGATGTATTGCTGCCACCATCTGACGGATAGCCATCAGACATGATAAACAGTAATCTGTGATGGTTTGGGTGTGTTTCCATTGACCCCGATAATATGCCTGCTGCCTCTCTTAATGTTGAATATAATGGTGTGTAACCATAAATGAATGGCTCTACAATCTTCAGTAATTCCCGCGCTCTCTGAGTCGTGAGCTCCCTTTCGTTAATACATCCTCGAATGATATCGGCCGCGTCTTGTACTTTAAATACAGATCTCTCACTAACACCTTTCAGCAAAATTTCACTGATCGCTTTTCTGACAACTTCCTCGATGTCTTCAGTAGTAGCCTGGACGAATGAACTAGCGGCGGATGAATACGCACGTTGTACCCCTGAAAAGAAAAAACTTAATACCAATTGGTCGGCACCGCCTCCTACTCGAGGGACTTCCCAGTCACGGCAAGCTTTAGGAAGATAATCGTAAACAAACTTTCTTGTAAACTCTTCGTCTGATGTAAGTTTCTCAAGGATTAACTGCGCCTCGTTTTCAGATACTGCCCGCCTTATCGTATCTTTCTCCGCCCATTTTCTTATTGTCCGCGCACCGTTTGACTCCAGTATTCGGAAGACTTCTTCAATGGTCTGGTATTCAACAGGGCCTCTATCGGCGCCTTCTTCGCTCTGGTGTCTCTGGACCTCCTGAATTGTCCCTAGAATGTCAAATATGTCTTTTCCTTTGCTCGCGCCAAAACCGACTGCAAAAATGCGATTAGTGTTTGAAACGTCGTGTTTAACTAGGTCATCAATCACTGTAAATATTGATTGGGCCCACGTCCCGCCCTCTTCATCCACTCCGTCGCCAATGCTGCTCTTCATAGAGCCGGAGACATCTAGCAGAGCTCCGATAAAGGTAGACATTGTGCCCGGCCCTGAAATAAACATAGCAGTGACATCATGTATTGTTTCTTTTCATATAACTCCAACTCTTCACCCTCTCCTCAAAACATGCTTTGCTTTTTTGCATTTCCCCTTTATTTCTTTATCAATTTCTTTATACTCTGGAGATGTTCTTCTCTTTGTTCGTCTCTGTTCCATCAACTCCAGGATCTCATCTGTCATCCACTTCTGCTTTTTCACTCGTTGCCTCTTCGGAAGAACCTCTTCCATTGCTTCAAGCATACTGTCTCTACCACCATTCCATTTCTGCTGGTACGTGTTTTTCTCTTTCCACATTAAGAACTGAATTCTTGATCTGTATAGTACGACTGAATATGCTTCTGATTTCTACATCTCTTAATTTGACAAGGTTTTGGCACTTCTCTTCCCCTTATCTTTGGAATTTTCAGTTTTACTGATATTTTCATTACAAGTTACATGTGGTCGGATCCGATGGGTGCACCCTGGTACGTGATGTGTATTTGTATCGCTGTTTTTATACTCATGGCTTATCATAATTATAATCTGATTACGATAAAACAAAATATATCCTGAGCTTGATCACGTGTCTTTTGGGAAGTTCTTTGAAGACCACATTGACTATAATCAGCTTATGTTCCTCACAAAACTGGATAAACCTGTTTCCTTTCTCTTTCCTTTTTACCCAGGCAGTAAATTCAGGCAACGTTCCCCTCCTTCTGTGAACCAACTTTGCAATTCAAATCAGCCATCCTAATCAAAAGGTCGGAGTGTTTCACCTGCTTGCAAGCTTCGCCTACCTAAAATTGTTCAATGTCTTCCTCTTTATAATCTACTGTTGGTGCATAAACTTGTATTATGGCGACGTTGAACGGCCTTGCAGCAACTACTGTTTGTAAAACCCTATCTGATATTGGCCAGTAACCTGGTTATATTGCCAACATTATCGCGATAAGTCTATCTGCTGAGCGAGGTGAGGTACACGTTCAATGCCAGAATGTTTCCGTCTGCATCTTGACTCGAGAACTCGCCCATGCATTTGGGACATCTGACCCGCGACAAAGTGCCTGTGAACTCGGTAACCTTTGAAGTCTGGCGGCATGAAGGGCACGTGAATACGGATACTTGTAGGCCTTTCAGTGACTTCATAAGCTTCTCAGCGACTTCTGACCCATGCTCATCATAATAATCTTTTTCTCTCTGGCTCAAATCGTTCAATGTCCAATAAACGTCGAAGAACTCCAGATCAAGCACCTCGGCGTTTTCAACTCTAAAGAATCCAATATCTCCCCAGTTGTCTCCCCATGAATTCATCAGACGAAGGCATTCGCTGTTGAAACTTGTCAACACGACTGCGTGTCCTACGAGTTCGGCATCTGGTCTCCTTTCACTGATGTCGAGATCGCTCTCTTTCAAAACGCCTATTGGATTATTCTGGTAAAACTCTCCGAACATGTCCCATTCCTCGTCAGTGAGCAAAAACGTTGCCACAACCGGACGCTTTGCTGCTATGGCCTCCTTGGCTCCATTGACATCAACCGGTTGACATTGTAATCTGTACCGCGGACAGACTTCCTGTAGAACGCAGGGAATGATTGCCCCTTCTTTGCCGTACCGGTCGATCATCTCGTCTCGAAGCTTCTCAAAGTCCGGATACCCACCGTCTCGGCCGAGAATCCTGTGCATGGCGAGATGAAGGACTGCTGCTGAAGCGTTTGCATAGCAGGTGCTACCCTCTTGTTGTTGTGCTGTGAAGCCCACGTTCGTTTGGTTTATGTAAATATCTAGGTCGACAGACACAAGCAAGTCGGACAATGAATCCTGGAAACAGACAGCGTTTCGCGCCAAACTGCAGGCATCTTTCAAGTGGTCTGGATGATTAACGTGCAAAAATAGCTTGGTCTCGTTGTTGGTCATATCGATCTGCCATCTGTGTTTGATGAAGATTGCCCTTGTGACGAACTCTGTTGGTATCTTGGAGCTCAGCTCGAACAGCAATCTGGCCTCATCCTCCCAGCCTTCATCAGCAACGCTGTAAAGTCGCCGGGGTTCAACATGTGATGATCTGCAAATATAGCAACTCACTACGGTGACCTTGGCATCTTGGAGCTGCGATTGAATTCTGGTTATACTGCCATAATCTGTTGGACATCCGTCAGACAGGATAAATAGTAATCTGTGATGGTTTGGGTGTGTAGTCACTGACCAAGATAGTAAGCCTGATGCCTTTCCTAATGCTGCATATAACGGTGTCCTACCATAAATGAATGGCTCCACAATCTTCAGTAATTCCCGCGCTCTTTCAGTCGTGAGCTCCCTTTCGTCAACACATCCGTGAATGATTTTGGCTGCGTCTTGTACTTTAAATACAGATCTCTCACTAACACCTTTCATCAACATTTTATTTAGGTCATTGATCATAGTCTTTCTGACAACTTCTTTGATGTCTTCAGTAGTAGCCTGGACGAATGAACTAGCGGCGGATGTGCACACATCTTGAACAATTGCGAATAGGCCTACCCCTCCTACATTCCAGTCACGACATGCTGCAGGAAGGTAATTGTACACGAACTTTGTTCTGAACCGTCCATCTGATTTAAGTTTCTGAAGGATTAACTGTGCCATGTTTTCAGATACTGCCTGCCTTATCATATCTTTCTCCGCCCATTTTCTGATTGTCCGCGCACCGTTAAACTCCAGTAATCGTAAGACCTCTTCGATGGTCTGGTATTCAGCGCCTCCTCCGCTCTGGTGTCTCTGAACCTCCTGAATTGTCCCTAGAGTGTCAAATATGTCCTTTCCTTTACTCGCGCCAAAACCGACTGCAAAAACGCGATTAGTGTTTGAAACGTCGTGCTTAACTAGGTCGTCAATCACTGTAAATATTGATTGTGCCCACGTTCCCCCCTCTTCATCCACTCCGTCGCCAATGCTGTCCTCCATAGAGCCAGACACATCTAGCAGAGCTCCGATAAAGGTAGACATTTTGCCCGACCCTGAAATAAAAATGATAAGATTGTTCGTTTTCTGATTCCTTATCGGCGGGGTTCCCAAACCAGAAGGTCGCGACCATCTTGTCTAGGAAAGTGAAACACAAGAGGTCTCGTTCAAAAAGGTTTATGGGATTCATGTTTTGTCGTGGTCGTCGGCAGTGGCCTGACTTTTAACGTTCAAAAAGGGTAAATAACCCCTGCCTGACTTACGGATAAATATGCAAAATGTAGAAAGCCACGCAACGGACCACTAACGGCAAGTATAATATACGGATTAGAGGAATTGTGGCAATAACTGTATATACGTTTTGAGAAGTTAGAACTTAAACAACTTTTGATAAACGTACTTTGTATCAATGCTTTGCGCCATCATGATTTAAGATGTGACCTCATCAACAACGGCAAATCATTATAAAGGGAATGATAAAGTTTTTTAAATACGCATAACCTATTGGCTAATAACCCAATTTTTATTTTGCTGTTAAACTGTTGCAAACACCATTTAAATTAAGCATTACTAGTAAGGCCTGCAGCTATAGTTTATCTGTGTGTATCATGGGAATCGAGGGACCGGGGGCAGCAGAAAATCGAATGCAAAATAGAAGATGGGGAAAAAATAAACAGGAGGAAAGAAAATAAAGAAATAAAGACGGAGACAGAAAAATAGAACAAATGAAAAGAAAATCATGAAAAGCAGGAAAGAGGACAAACAATATTGTAACGGACAGTCTATGCACATTGTTGTTGTCATTGCTTTCTAGCGCTGGTGCTCCGGCGGAGGGGCTCCGGCGGCGCAAGCCTGACCTGGTTTTGGGTCTGGCTGGCGCGCGCTCCGGAAATAGGCTCCGGAAATAGGTTGCTTAAGTGGGTTTCTTTTGTTGGGGGACGCGGGAAAGGTTTGGCAAAATGCCGGGGTCATTGCAAGTTGTTACATTTGTATACATTCGTTCAGACTGTGTGTATTTCTATGCTGGGAATGGGCAGTCGTGGTACTGGTAGCAGTGTGGCAGGTTGGCCACAGAGTTGTTGTGCCTAATAAATAAGAGATTCTTCAGAAGTTGGAAATCCTGTGTGTTTGTCCCCTTTTCTTGCGTTTGGCCGGACTCGGAGGACAAGAACCCAAAAAGGTCCCGTTACAATTGGTGGCAGCGGTGGGATTTTCTACAGGATTTTCGGAGAAGTTTTTATGGCGAGCCATACGATGCAGCCCGCACGAAATGTCGCGGAAGCCATTAGCGACATTTCCACCGAGATCAACCGGTTAGAGCGGTCATTTTTGGACAGCTGTCGAGCTACTCGTGGATCCTCATCCCGAGCCGGAAGACGGCAACACTACGTACCAGAGACACCAGGCCCCTTTTCCCAGGATGATAGCAGCAGGCGACGGAAACCACAAAGCTCGCAGAAGAAACTGGTGCAGGATCTTCGTGCACAGTGGCGGGCAGCGTGCAGCGAGTCTGACAGTGATGAGCACCGTTCTGGCTATCCCCAATTTCCAGCCCACCCAACTGAGGCATTCAGCGGTTGCAAACCTCGTCATGCGGGCAGGCACACGGCATTGCATACTGATACCACTACTAGTGGATACAGTGCTGCAAATGCGGTAGGCCAGCACGCAAACGTGGAACGCACCGCAGCAGTACCGCGGGTAAAGGCTCGGGAGTACGACGGGTCGTCATGTATCGAGGACTACCTGGTGCACTTCGAACGAGTCAGCAAGATCAACTGCTGGAATCAAGAGCAGAGGGCAGACTATCTGATGGTTGCAATGAAAGGTCCAGCGCTGGAAGTTGCATGTTCCTTGCCCAAGGAGTCTCGGTCGTCCTTCGACGAGTTAGTCAAGGCCCTTGAGCGGCGATTTGGGACTGAAAAGCATCGCATTCGCCACCGCGCTGAACTGACTTCACGGAGAAGGCGTGCAGGGGAGACTGTTGCCGAGTTGGGCCAAGCCATCAGAAAATTGGTCCGCCGAGCCTACCCCGACAGCAGCTCAAAGTTTATGGAGGACTTTGCAATTGAACAGTTTAAGAACGCCCTGGACGACATCGACCTCAAACGGGCACTATTCCAAGGGAAGCCAACTACGCTTGACGAAGCTGTGGAGATTGTTGCAGAGGCTGAAGCATGGTTCAAGACGGAGAAAGCTGGACGATCAAGGGCAGTGATACCCGACGCCAACGCGGTGAAATCTGAGGAGCCTGCGCAGACTGATGAGGTGGCAACAATGGTGCGTGAACTGTTGGAAAAACAGCGCCGTGGCCAAGGAACAAGGAAGGCCGACGACTGGAAGCCAGGATGCTGGAAGTGCGGTAGCCTGGACCATTTCCGGGCCCAATGTCCCCTCCTAAAGGACGACCAGCATCCATTAAACCAAGTAAGGCTGGTCTTGGGGCCAAAAGCCCAGCCGTAGATGTCCAGAGGCCTAGTGTACCTAAAGTGCAGGAAGTCCCGCCCCCGGCGCAGGCAGCCCCGCCGCCGGCGCAGGCGCCGCCGCTGGCGGCCCCTCCGCCGGAGCGGGTAGCCCCGCCGCCGGCGCAGGCAGCCCCACCTCCGGTGTTGAAAGTCCCACCACCGCCCGGTGTTGCAATACGACCGACATCCTCTCGTGAACTGGGACTCTATGTCAGAGGGGAGATTATGGACATGGCTGTGAGTTTCCTGATTGACACGGGCGCAACGGAGAGTTTCATCTCTACCCGGTTGTTTCAGAGGACGGACCCCACGGTGAGGCCCACACTCATGCATGCAGATCGCAGATTTCGGAAGGCTGATGGAAGTGAACTGCGCATCGCTGGGCGAGTGAAACTGCCTATGAAGATAGGGGGGAGTCAGATCCTACACTGCGTTTGGGTGGCAGACGTGAGTGACGATGCCATCCTGGGACTGGACTTCTTGCGGGAAAACAAATGCCAGCTAATCTGGGAGGAGGAGTGTCTCACCGTCGGTAACTATAGGGTCCCTCTGCAGAAGTATCCACAGATGCCTGCAGTCTGTCGGGTACGGATTACTGAGGATGTCGTTGTGCCCCCTTCTTCTGAAATGCTACTGGAGTGCCAAGTTGTCAGCGATGGAGGTGAGCTGCCGACATGGGGTGTGCTGCAGAATAGAGAGACGGTTGTCGAGAATCGCGAGGTTCTCGTGGCCAGTGCCCTTGTGCATACCCAGGACAACCGTGTACCAGTGAGACTCTTAAACCTATCGCCTGAAGCACTCATGCTCAGAAAGGGGACTGCTGCCGCCATCCTGGAGCCAGTGGATAGTGTTGCAGTACTGGAACACAAAGAACAGGAAAAACAAGAGACAAGGGAGAGTGTAGAGCTGGGAGTACCTGAACACCTGTCTTCACTGTTTGAGTCCAGCTGCGGAGGGTTAACGGTTGATGAGCGAGCTAGACTTGCAGCCTTACTGAGACGGTTCAGTGACGTGTTCTCTACTGGGGATGGAGACATTGGCCGAACTAACCTGACCCAGCACCGCATCGAGACCGGGACAGCCCCACCCATTCGACAAAGACCGAGGAGAGTACCCTTAACCCAACGGGAGGTGGCGGACAAGGAAATAGCAAAAATGCTCTCGCAGGGTGTCATTGAGCCATCGGAGAGTCCATGGAGTTCACCGCTTGTCCTGGTGAGGAAGAAGGACGGGTCTGTCCGAGTGTGCATTGATTACCGAAGGCTGAACGAGGTTACAGTGAAGGACGCACACCCACTCCCGCGCATCGAGGACAACCTTGACTCACTGGCAGGGTCCCAATTCTTCTCGACCCTGGACCTTGCTTCTGGGTACTGGCAGGTAGAGGTAGCTGAGGAAGATAGGCCAAAGACTGCATTTAGTACGGGGAGAGGTGGGCTATACCAGTTTATTACCATGCCTTTCGGATTGTGCAACGCGCCCTCCACTTTTGAGCGCTTGATGGAGCGTGTCCTCGCGGGATTGCAATGGCAAGTGGCCGTTTTGTACCTCGATGACGTCATCGTATTTGGACGGTCGTTTGATGAACAGGTGCAAAGACTTTGCCTAGTTTTGCAGAGGCTTCATGCGGCCAACCTGAAGTTGAAACCCAAAAAGTGCAGGCTTCTTCGGAGGCAGGTGGAGTTCCTCGGTCATGTGGTATCACCTGTGGGGGTTGCTACTGACCCTGAAAAGGTTCGTGCTGTGCGGGACTGGCCTCAGCCGGCCACTGTTGCTGATGTCCGAAGCTTCCTTGGACTGGTTTCCTACTACAGGCGGTTTATTGAGGGCTTCGCTCAGATTGCTCGACCCTTGCACCAAATCACCGAGAAGGGTAGGCCATTCCGGTGGACGGCGGAATGCCAGGAAGCATTTGAAGCGCTGAAGCATTGCCTCCTGTCGTCTCCTATACTGGCCTATCCAATCCCAGGAAAGGAGTTCATCCTCAACACTGATGCCAGCGGGTTCGCAATTGGTGCTGTGCTGTCACAGGTGCAGGAGGATGGGGAACGTGTCCTTGCCTACGGAAGCAGAGCTTTGACAAAGCAGGAAAGGAACTATTGCGTGACAAGAAAGGAACTCCTGGCCATTGTGCACTTTGTGAAGAAGTATCATCATTATCTCTATGGGACTCGCTTCAGGATTCGTACAGATCACCGGCCCCTGAAATGGATGTTTGGTGTTCGAGATCCCCAGGGACAGCTTGCCAGATGGCTGCAGAAGCTCAGCATCTATGACTTTGCCATTGAGCATCGGTCTGGTAGACGCCACGGAAACGCTGATGCATTGTCCAGGAAATGCTTCCCTAACTGTGACCACATATCGAAGGAGGAAATCAGCCCTGGCACCATGGTGAACATTGAAGACTTGCGGCAGCCCCAAATGAAACATGTAGGATGCAGCGTAGTGCAGGCAACTGCCCGGCCGGTACAGGATGCCCCACCATTGGAGCAGGCAACTGGGCCCATGGGTCTAGTAGCCTCTCCACAGGTGGAAACAGCCCAACCCCCGGAGACAGTAGCCTCGCTGCCCAAACCAACACTGAAGGCAGTACATCAACCAGGGGAAGATGCAGAGCCAGGGGGTTCCAGATCACTTCCAAATGCCAACGCCACAGAGCTAAGTCATGAGCAGCTGACCAGGTCACAGCAATGCGATGATGACTTGAAGGAAGTGCTGCAGTGGGTGGCGCATGGTCGACGGCCGTCCTGGGAGAGTGTGGCACCCTTGAGCAAAGAAATCAAATTCTGGTGGGCTCGCTTTGAACAGTTGCTGGTGGAGCAGGAAGCCTTGTGTATCCGGTGGGAGCCAAGTCGACCAACTGATAAGCCCCGACTGAGAATTTTGGTACCCCGAAAACTGCAACCTGCCATACTGAGGCAGTATCATGACGGAAAAACCGGAGGACATCTCGGTGTTGCAAAAACCTTTGCTAAACTGTGTAGAAGCAACTTCTACTGGTCTTCTATGCGTCAGTCCGCTCGTCGCTGGGTCCAGCGGTGCCAACAGTGTCAGAGACGGAAACCACCAGCTAGGGCCAAGAGAGCAGGGATGAAGCACTACCAGGTGGGCGCACCTATGGAAAGAATAGCGGTTGACGTCATGGGGCCCCTCCCTCCCACTGACAGAGGTAACCGGTACATCATTGTGGTGGGAGACTATTTCACCAAGTGGACCGAATGTTATGCAGTCCCAGATCACACTGCCAAGACCGTCGCAACCAAACTCGTGGACGAGTTCGTCGCCCGGTTCGGTGTTCCCCTGGAAGTCCACTCTGACCAAGGAAGGGAGTTTGAGTCTGAGGTCTTCACAAGAATGTGCTCAATCCTCGGCCTCAGAAAGACCCGCACCACTCCGTATCACCCCAGGTCCGACGGAATGATCGAGCGGTTCAACCGGACGATTGAAGCCATGCTAAGCCTGTGGGTGAACAAATCCCAAACTGACTGGGATGAGCATTTAGCCCTCCTTGCCATGGCATACCGGTCGGCAGAGCATGACACTACAAAGGAGACGCCAAACGCAATGATGTTGGGCCGCGAGGTGAGGATGCCGGTTGACCTACTGTTGGCTGCCACCCCAGAGGAGGCGCGTATTAACCCATGTGAGTACGCCCAAAATCTTCAAGAGAAGTTGAAGTTGGCCCACGAGGTTGCCAGGAAGGCTAGCAGTACACAAATGAGGGCCCAGAAGAAGCATTATGACAGGAACGCAGTGCGGGTGGTCTACAACAGGGGAGATGTGGTGTGGCTCCATTGCAAGGCAAGGAAGAAGGGAATTTGCCCGAAGCTGAGCCTGAGCTGGACTGGTCCCTTTGTGGTACTGGAAAGACTGTCTGATGTGGTGTACAGGATTCGGAAAACCCCTCGCTCTAGCCCGCAGGTGGTTCACGCAGACAGGTTGAAAATTTGCGAAGGAGTTAGTGCAGAGGACTGTGGATTCAAGGAGTTTGAGCTGGTATCGTCTTCAGGCCAACCAAGCAGCCCCGTCGCCGGCGCGGACGGCTCCCCCGCCGGCGCGGGTGGCCCCGCCGCCGGCGCGGGCGGCCCCGCCGCCGGCGCGGGCGGCCCCGCCGCCGGCGCGGGTGGCTCCTCCGCCGGAGCGGGTAACCCCGTTCTCGGCGCGGGCAGCCCCGCCGCCGCGGGTGGCCCTGCCGCCAGAGCGGGCGGCCCTGCCGCCGGAGCGGGCAATCAACAGCATACAACGACTTGCTCAGAACAAAAGACAAGCACACCACGAACACGCCGGGGCAGAGCAGTTCGCAAGCCCCCGCGATACTTGCAGCAAGTCTACCCTTACCCTAACACTAGCGTGCCTGCAGAGGGCGCTAACGACCATCGTCATACGCATAGCGAGCTGGGACAGGAACAGACAGTGATGGAGGAACGTACAACGTACAACTGCAGAGAGTGCGGACAACAGTATGCGTCGTCTTACAATAGACGCAGGCACGAGAAGGCGGCGCATGAAGGGCGGTCTTTTCGTTGTGGACAATGCCCCCAGACCTACCGGCGGGCCGACTACCTGGCTCGACACGCCAGATCCCATGAGGCAGCAACCGGTGGAGGGATGGCGGGCGAGGGAGCAGCTGTTGGGGGCGTTGCCGCGCCGGCCCCGGTGAGGAGAATTTCTCCGATGAATCACTCGTCTGAGGCAAGGCTGTATCTTCAAGGGCGATGGTACCAGGCAGACCGGGTGGAGACAGCAGGCTTGAGTAGGTGCTCACCACCAAGAGAGTTACAGCGTGCAGAGGTGAAGACTTCGGAGGCCGCCGCCCAGACAGAGCCGGTGCTGATGACGGAGGAGTTCTCCACTTCCACCAGGGAGACAAAGACGGAACCAGACGGCACCCAAGTATACCGAGAAACTGAGGCCGTTGGATTCCGGGAACCGGGGGACATCTTGTGGCGGACATGGCACCGTGACGGCCGGGGAGAGGGACCATGGTAGAAACGTCGTAGAAACGTCTAGCCGATATGGACTTACGGTGGGTAGTCCCCGATGATTGTTGTGCTTTTGCTTGAATTAGGAACCAAATTGCGGCCTAAATCAACATTAACCAACATTCTCGCGGACACCCTAGCTAAGCTAATGGACACTAATTTAGACAAACTTGCGAACAGTGATTTGTAGATTTTTGTAATTCGATTTCGTCTCTTCTGATCATGCTCATCTAACATTATTTGAATAATTTGTTTTGGAAAAAAAAAAATTATAAAAATCATAGTCAGTGAACTCTTGTGATTCTTGTTCCAGAAAATAAAGTAATGTGAAATCAATGCAAAGTAAATTCTTTTTGATAACCTTTTTGAATCTTGTAAACATCATTTGAAAAGAAAAAAAGTTTCCTTGTTTCTAAAATTTAAGTGACAGTGTTAGTCATGTAAACCCTGTTAAAAATACAAATGAGTGTTTTGTTCTCTACATATATGGAAAAAAAGAGGTTTGGGAAAATTTGCGAATATCAGTTCATGTAAAATTTGTTGTTTTTGTGCCCCTATTCAGGAGAATAGGCCCAATTTAAGGAGGGGGTAGTGTAACGGACAGTCTATGCACATTGTTGTTGTCATTGCTTTCTAGCGCTGGTGCTCCGGCGGAGGGGCTCCGGCGGCGCAAGCCTGACCTGGTTTTGGGTCTGGCTGGCGCGCGCTCCGGAAATAGGCTCCGGAAATAGGTTGCTTAAGTGGGTTTCTTTTGTTGGGGGACGCGGGAAAGGTTTGGCAAAATGCCGGGGTCATTGCAAGTTGTTACATTTGTATACATTCGTTCAGACTGTGTGTATTTCTATGCTGGGAATGGGCAGTCGTGGTACTGGTAGCAGTGTGGCAGGTTGGCCACAGAGTTGTTGTGCCTAATAAATAAGAGATTCTTCAGAAGTTGGAAATCCTGTGTGTTTGTCCCCTTTTCTTGCGTTTGGCCGGACTCGGAGGACAAGAACCCAAAAAGGTCCCGTTACAATATTATGTGGGTATCAGGAACTTGTCACTACGTAGCTCTAATTTCTATAGCCAAAGAAAATGTGCCCCTTCCTATGACTACTATATGAAGGATAAATTATAACTGGTGTGACAAGTCAAAATCTTCAAAGGGCAACATTGAAATGCGCCCGTCGCGCAGCCAAGAATTGATACGGGTCCCGAGACTAAACAAAAAAGAACGAGCCCATAATGAGAAAATAAGGACCCACAGCAATCATTTTTGCCAAAAATGTGTGCATATCGCGTGGATTTTTCCACATAAGTAAGGTTTAAAAAAATTTTTAAAAAATGGTGAAATTGAGAGGACATTATCTCAGTTATTCTTTGAAACAATAATGCGATATTTTCCCCTCATATTCACCATACAGGTTATTACCAACATAAAGGTGCAGAGTCTCTCATTATGTTAGTTGATTAAATTTGCCCTTCGTTTAAATTATTAAATTATGATTAAATTTGCGGCCGGTGCGCACTTCTTTTAAATGAGTTCAAACCAACTTAGCATTTAAAAGCGATGTCTAGGTAATTAGAATAGCATCCTCCAGGACTATTTGATCACGCTAATTGTGTTTCTTGCCTAGCAACCGTATCCTCCTTTAGCAACAAACCTTTAGAGCCTTAGTAAGAAGAATTGTGACCTTTTGGATATTCAAATTAGCTATTATTAATGTTATCCGGAGATGGACCTTGACACCAGAATCAAATACGTGACGTTACGCAAGAACATTAAAAATATGGCTGATGCGCAGCATTGAGGAATCTGCCAATGTTTAAGAATAATTTTCTTTTAAATGAGTTCACATAAATACAGAAATTTCACGAAGAGTTGGTATGGGTTCCGAAACTTCACAGAAAAGAGCGGGCCCAGAAAAAAGCAAAAAGGACATCAAAATTAGTTCTGCAAAATGTGTGCGTATCGCACACGTATATATGTGACAACCACCACCAGCTAACCATACGCCAAGCCAATTTGAATACCCCAAGGTGTAACCTTTCCACACACAAAAAAAATACCCACCAAACACTTGGTCATTTTTTTTTCAAATAAATGACCCCTGGCTCTTGGACTATTAGGTTTTATAAGTAGACACACACTTGAACAGGCTTTAATAATACAACAGATTTTAAAGGATGCATATGCACTAAAAATGTGTCCATGATGATAAGACTTACCTGCAGTGGCCACAGCTAGGGAGGCTTGCAACCGCAAATCAGGAAACGATTGTCAAACTGCAAAATAAAGCAATGCAAATAAATGTAATTTTACAAACAGCGTCAACAATTAAACAAATTAACAATCATTTTGATCCAGACAGTGTTTGATTCTTAACCCTAATGGGCTGACTTGGTAGATTTATTTATAGTTTTACTTAAACAGGGTAGATAGTCTGGTTCCATTGTCCTTGAACTCCAAATATGGGGACAGGTAGCTATGGCGGTGAATCTTGCACACGAATCTTGCCTCCTGAATTAAAAATCACAACGGTAACGTATGGCCCAGCCAGTCTATTGCAAAAAAACAAAACAAAGCCGCTTCACGAATGTACAGTTTCAGACGTGATGAGCTTCGTTAATTGCTAAATTCTAACGTTTCTCTGTCAAACATTAACCCTAAAGGGGCCGGGTTATTTTGACCATCTCTCAGCCGGGGNGGGGGGGGGTACGCCCCCCCCCCCCCAAAAAAAGATCTCGGCCATCGAGTGACTAAAAATTTTGAAACTCGGTACATGCATACAGCAACTCTTCCTAAACATACCCAAGAAATGTCATGACTAAAGGTCAAAGGATTTTGGAATTATGGTTAATTAACTTTTGATAAGTATGTATGACAATGCTGGTCTGTGTACACAACGTATATGGGAAAATTCAGTTTTCACGGCGCATAGCTCCGGAACAATGTTCCCTGCGCAACAACCCCGCGCAACAACTCCTGCGCAAGGCTAAAAAGTCATAAAAGCTTGGGTCGCAAACAATTTTTTTTAAAGGCTATCGCGGAAAAAGTCGCGGGGCGGATTCCGCCCCCGCGCCCTTAAGGGTTAAAATAAAGAGAGAATTTACGTTTAAGTATTTAAAACCCATGCATTTGAATGCTTGAAAGCAGCCTCGTCCCCCAGGCTGTCGAGCAGTACGCGCCCACCACTACTTGCTCTCTCACCCTGGTATTTGATGTAAAAATGTTTCAATCTTATCCCTCCAATATGTAATATCACATTTCATATTAATATGAGCAAATTGAAAAATGAAAAGGATGGATGTAAACTGCCACTGCATGACTGTCCTGTCATTTGTACCAGAAGGCAGAAGAATTTTGGCCGAAGCATTTATCTCAACGATACAATAATCAATTTTTTGTCATGGTTGTTCATGTTGTAAATACATAACTCGTATGAGAGACACTAAAGGGAACCTGGACATTCGGCGCTGCTCTTGCGTGCACCTGGTATTAATCTCCTTTGTCTCGATATTATAATTATGTCTGTGTGGTGGGTAACCATAGAGATAGGGAAACAAACCGAGACGCGATCATTACGTTGCTAGGCAACAACACTGTGTTGGAGTGGATTTACTTCAAATGAGAACAGTTAACGTAGACACTGGGCATTTGTTTACTGCGTGGCTAAAAAACTTAGTGGAATGAAAAAAAACCGGGGGAGTTGGTAACCAAAACGGGCTAATTTGTAGCCAATTTGGGCTTACTTGGGGGTTGCCAAAAATGCGTTATTTTGACAGTCTATCGGGCCAAAATGCGAAGTACTATTCCACTAAATGTACCATTAAGGAGACACGTTATCGGAATTTCTTCAATAATAGGGAGACATCTGTCATCTGTCATTAGGCAGACATTTTCATGTCTCCCTAATGTCACAGCCTCCTTTAGATGTACAATTTTACCGTCGCAAGTAGGTTATATTTGTTGCTCGTGGTCTAAATAGTAAAATCAGTAGTTAGGGCACATTTAAGTTGAACAAAATGTTGTGCACAAGTCTATGGGACAGTCTCCCTAATGACCCATTCTTGGTAATTATTACAAAAGTAATTATATCACGACAAAGTATACTCCTGATCCTTACAAGACAACTTATCTTCTTCTTTTTTGCTTTTCCGATAAGTTTCTATAACTATACAAATACTTAACATGATACATTATTTCACTGTAAGTATTCGAAATTGATAACTGTACACACATTGTGGACAACTTGCTTACATTTTATATTTATATCATGAACATATATAAACATTTGATTCCCTATTGTGTGGAGGAAGAAATTGTATAAGAATGTAAACGGGCTCATGCTGGAAAATGCCTAATGCGGGAATCTGGACAATATGGGGACCTGGACATTCCGTGCTGCTCCTGCGTGCGCCTAGTAATCCCCTAATTTGTGACGATGTTATGATGTCTGTGTGGTGGGTTGCCCTGTAGTTATGAAAATAAACCCAGACACGATTATCATGTTGCTAGGCAACAACACCTACGGAGTGGATATAATTCAAATGAGGACAATTATCAACCTAGATTATGGGAATTTGTTTACACGATCGCGTTGACCCCCTCCTTTATTTTACCGAACTGAGCAAACAAACAGAAACAAAATGACAAGTTCGATCGGAAATATCTGGGAAGCTGCGGGACAATTCATTCGTGTTCATACACGAGTCACGTGATTGTGCCATGTTATTTCTGGAAGGAATAGTGTTTTGAGTTTTTAAAAAAAATAAGGCTTTTGAGCCCAACGATGACCTTTACCCCAAGTTGGTCATGTGACATGCTGGGTTTTTGGCTACTTTTGGTCGACGTGGTGATTGACTGACGTGATGACCTAACTGAAGTGATGATTTGTTGAGCTGCTATTCCGCAGCTTAAAAGAAGAACGTGTGCCATTAAAAGAAAAACAAGATACACTACTGAAAATGTTACTTCAGGTCGAAAAAGGGCTTGACCTATAACTGGCGCAATTTCGTTTGGTTCAGACACTATTAAAGACAGAAATTCAATCTTTGACATATCAAACCTAATAAGGAACACCAAAAACACTGTTTAACTGTTCTAGGATATTAAATAAGGCTTCTTAATGTGTTGGCCAGGAGCCATTTTGACAGCCATCTTGGACTTCAATGTGCGCCAATGTTTAGGTAAAGACAGAAATGAACTCGTTGACCCCTCGAACCTAGTCAAAGACATCATAATCACTGTTCTAACTACTCTATGAGCATAGATATGGCACACTTTTATGTGGTAATAAGCATTAAGCATTTTGGCAGCCATTTTGGATTTTCACAAAAAAATAAGGTTCCGCTGTTTTAGTTAAGACAGATATGAGTTATTTGATCCCGAAAACCTAGCCATAGACACAAAAAATCACTGTCCTAACTGGTCTATGAGCTTACATATGGTACACTGTGGTAAAAGGCATTTTGGCGGCCATTTAGGCAGCCATTTTGGCTGCCATTTTGGATTTTCACAAAAAGCAAGTTTCCACTGTTTTAGGTAAAGACAGAAGTAAAATCTTTGACCCCTAAAACCTAGTCATAGACACGAAAATCACTGTCATAACTGCTCTATGAGCTTAGATGTGGCTACTTATATTTGAAAATATGCATTTTGGTAGCCATTTTGAATTTGGATACAAAACAAGGCTCCAGTGTCTTAGGTAAAGACAGAAATTAAATCTTTGTCCCCTAAAACCCAGTCATAGACACCAAAATCCCTGTCCTAACTGCTCTATGAGCTCAGATATGGCCACCTATATGTGGTAATTAGCATTTTGGCGGATATTTTGACAGCCATTTTTGGCGGCCATTTTGGATTTTCACAAAAAGCAAGGTCCACTGTTAAAGACAGATACGAAATCTTTGATCCTTTCAACCTAGTCATAGACACCAAAATCACTGTCCTAACGCTATACGAGCTTACATGTGGCCACATAAATGTGGTACAATTTTCGGCCGTGGTTGATGGCCTATATTTCTCTGTCCTCCTCCGCTGTCATCGTCACTTATGCAGTCTACGAAGCTTTACAGTTTAAGTAAAAAAGAAAGCGACCAAACTTCAAAAAATGGTCCTTTGAGAGAAATAACTTCCATCTATAACGGTGATCTTCTTTTGTATCTGGATCACCCTTGAAACCATCAACAAAGAATAAAACGTACAAAAAACATGTGATTGGGAATCCGCCTGGTAACCCAAGAAGAAGAAATGCTTTAAAATAAAGAGAAGGGTGAGCGAATCAGCGTCAGAGTGTTGATCAGCGCAGCATGCAATTACAAAATGCGCAGTTCGTTGACGCTTGCCATTGCAACCGTACCTCAAATATGTTACGTTCTCGACATAGTTCGACATACTTTTTTTTTTGCAATACGGGGAAACCCATTGGAAATGAGGAGGCCAATGATCCACAAATCTTTCGCTAAAAATATTCTTTCTGTGCATTGGTTTTCCTGCTTCATTTGCATCAAGATTAATTACCGATTTCGAGAGGAACCGAGGAAGAAACACACACAAAATAGCCATTTACTGCTGTTTACTCTATTTGAAACTTTGTTTGCTGCTTCGCCAAATGTAGGTTACTCTATGGGAGACACGATCTAACTTTTTGAAGCCCATCTCTGACGCTGAACAAAATTAATGGTTATTAATAATTGAAATCGAAAATCGAAAAAAATTGTGTCGAAATCATGGGCGTCGCGAGGGGGGGGGGGGGGCAAGGGGGCGCTTACCCCCCCCCCATGGAAAAAGCAAAAAAATAAAAAATGCTGAAGAAAAAAGAGGAAAAAAGAAAAGGAAAAGAGGCGCGAAGTCATAGTGGTGTAAATTTAATGAGTGGGGGGGGGGGCAAAATGTCCCTGCTCCCCCTCTAAAACTGACAAATCGAGAATTAGTGGAGAAATACAAGATTTTTTTGGGGGAAAAACATGTTTTGCCCCCTTCTAGAAAAAATCCTGGCGACGCCCATGATCAACATAATAACATAATGCAGTCGAAAATGGACTTTCATTTGGATTGCATTTTACGCGTTTATTATTGTTTCGATCATTTTATTTTAAGTGTTTGACGGTTTCTCATGAAATTACACCTTGTAATTTAAATATCATGACAAATCACTGGACGAAATTTCAACTTAATACATCCAGTATTTCTTGAGTTATTGCGCACACAAAGGGAATGTTATTTTTTAATGAATGTCGACTTTCATTCGGATTCTATTTTTTTTTGCATTGAAAGCATTATATTTTTTCGGTCATTTTATTTAAAAAGAAATCAAGTTCTTTTAATTAATGTCATTTTCACTATGTCAAATTCAGCTTGTCACGTTACATAGGTTATAATGTTCCAGTCCTTTCGTCATTTCTTTGGCTAAAGAGTCTACCATTTTAAGCACCAACACAAAAGGGAACTAAAATCCCAGCCAAAATGGTTGGGACACTTGAGCCTAGCCTGCCACTGTCACCCACTCCCCCGCTCCCTCGGTCAATGCTGTTCTTTCCAGCTGATGGAGCACACACCGCGCAATGAGAGACAACGGGGGCCGGGGGTTGGGGGCCCCAGCGAAATTTGGCCAAGATTGCAGCTTAGAGTGCATCGGGGAAAATAACGTCGGTATTCTTTTGAAAATGTAGTGATTGTAAGTAGGACAAGTACAACTAACAACAATACAGACTGCTGAAATATTACTAGGGTTCAAGGGCGGATCCAGGTGGGGGGGCCAAAGGGGGCCATGGCCCCCCACCCCCCCAAAAAACACCCCGAAACCATTTTTTTTTAATGTGACATTGCAATAAAGGCAGGCAATGAGTACACCACCATCTTTTCCTCAAAAAAAACATTGGTTTAAGTGGTAAGAAATTGCCTCAGATCGCACCACAGAGCATCTAGAATCCAAACATTTTTCGGGGCCCTTAAGCGGGCCCCGAACCCCACGCCGTAATTTTTTTGACCCACTTTTTTGGGGGGACAAAAACTTTTTTCGGCCCCCTCCAAAATTGTGTTCTGGAACCGCCCTTGCTAGGGTTATGACGTGAAAGGAGTTGGAAAGCGTTTTGTGAAGACAGGAAAGACAACATCTTTTCTGTTCTTTTTACTTGTCGGAATCAAAAGGGTCGGGCTGTAAAAAAATATGGTTGGTCGGGTAACCACAAGCACTCCACAAAAAGCACATTATGCCAAAAAATGATTCAATGTGACATTTCTTTGCACTCACATTATTTTCGAAAAAACAAATTATTCCAGGGGTTTCAGTTATTAAAGTGCTTTTTATAATTTACTTCCCATTGGAGCACGGGTTTTATTCTAGTATGATGAATCAATCGGCTCACTTTCGAAATTCATTTCTCTGACATTATAGGCAATTTGGACAGGAGAACTGTAATGGATGAAAGTTTTTGTTTTCTCAGGACATACTATTTTCGTCAGGATTTAAATTCTAAAATAAATTCAACAGTTTTTCTTCTAATAAGTGTTTTCTCACCATATAAACTCACTGGTTAGTTGAGGTATGGGGAAATTTATGAATATATCGTACTTACGCGTTCAGATGTCGATGTTAATGGTTGGCTGACTGTTCTCCGGTTGACACTCAAACATTGCACCGGCACACATCAAGGCCTCGATTGTACAATGAATTTGATCCAGACAGTGTGTGATCCTAAACCTAATGCGTTGTTGCGTGCTGCTGGAAACCCCCTGCCCATTTTATGCTTATTCACTCCTTAAAGCCCAAGATATACGGTTAGGGGGACAGTCTAACTTGGCAGACAGCATCGTTGCGTGTGGCTAGCAAAAACCCTGCACATTTTAAGCAACATCGTTGACGAGCCTGCACAAGCAAATATCCGCGTCTCTGGTTATCATGGATATTTAAAAACATACGCCAGGGACTACAAATTGCCATGTAGCCAGGTGCTGGTACAGAGTGGGAGCAGTGGCGTAGCCAGGAATTTTGCAGTGTGTGTGTGTGTGGGGGGGGGGGGTGCGC
This sequence comes from Patiria pectinifera, assembly GCA_029964075.1. Classification (NCBI taxonomy): domain Eukaryota; kingdom Metazoa; phylum Echinodermata; class Asteroidea; order Valvatida; family Asterinidae; genus Patiria; species Patiria pectinifera. Next base: position 12,093,576 of record CM057134.1, read on the forward strand.
TGAAAGGGCTGGAACATTTCATGGGGGCGTCATATCGATCAATGATAATTTTTCTAGAAACTCAAAATCTCAGTGGGGGAACGGGGCGTCGCCCCCGGCTACGCCACTGCTAATGAGTTGCCTGTGTATACAGCGTTGTTGCGTGCGGCTGGAAACCCCCTGCCCATTTTACGCTAACTCACTCCTTTTTCTCACCAGTGTATTGGGATTTTTACGAGCCTAATATCTGAACAAATTGACGTTGATCAGCTAACCACCAACAAGAACCCCCATAATCCACTATTGCGTTATTTCGCATTTCATTTTTCACTTTTGAAACCTGGCACAATTGGTTTCGGTAAAAACAAACCCCCAAAAATTGGCCTACAAAATTATTTTTCAGAATGGGAAATTAAAAACTGTTATTTAGCAGATGTAAGTGCGGAATTCAACAATATCAAACTATCCTTAATTATTGCCTTCTTTTCCCATCAAACAGTTTTCAATGAGGCACAATTTTGAGAAGGGATTTTATTATTATTTTTCCCAGTAGTTTCGGTAACTTGATTCACACTTTAACAGGCTAACTTATCTCACTTTAAGCATGGAAATTGACAGCTTCATACAACATGCGGACAACGTGCTTACAAAGTTAGCAGATCGGGATTCTGAATTTTGGCCTAAGCATTTATCTCAACGATATAATAATCCATATTTTTTTTGTCTAGGTTGTTCATGTTGTACATACATAATTCGTAGAGAGACACTTATAAGGGAACCTGGACATTCGGCGCTGCTCTTGCGTGCACCTGGTATTCATCTCCTTTGTCTCGATATTATAATTATGTCTGTGTGGTGGGTAAGCATAGAGATATGGCAACAAAACGAGACGTGATCATTACTGCTAGGCAACAGCACTATAGTGGAGTGGATTTACTTCAAATGAGGACAATTAACCTAGACACTTGGCATTTGTTTTACGCGTTAACTTGGAAATCCACCCCCCGCCCCGCCCTTGTGTTACCGAGGGAAAATAGAAAAAAAATACCCTGTTTACTGCGTGAAATGTTACTCAAACAGGTCGAAAAACGGAATATGGCTTTATATTAAGTACAACGCCACATTGTGTTTTATGTCCGGACTTATATTACTTGTGTCGTTTCGTGTAAAAAAGTGTCCACAATAGTGGAATGGAAAGCCCCGGGGGAGTGAGTACCGGTAACCAAAATGGGCCTATTTGTAGCCAATTTGAGCTAATTTGGGGCTGCAAAAAATGCGTTGTTTTGACAGTCTATCGGGCCAAAATGCAAAGTACTGTTTCAAAGGTAATTGTTTCACGACAAAGTGTCCTCCTGATCCTTACAAGACATATTAACAGTAAGTATACCAAATTGACAACTATACACACACATTGTGGACAAGTTGGTTACATTATATATTTATATCATGACCTTGTAGACATTTCATTCCTAATTGTGTGGAAGAAGAAAATGTGTACTAATGTAAACGGGTCCATGGTTCAAAATACCTAATACGGGAACCTGGACAATATGGGGACTTGAACATTCAGCGCTGCTCCTGCGTGCGTCATTTTTGTCAATATTATAATAATGTCTGTGCCATGGGTTACCATGTAAATAGGCATGTAAACACGACACGATTATCAAGTTGCTATAGCCGACAACACCAATGGAACTGAATATAATTCGAACGAGGACAATAATTAACCTAGACTCTGGGCATTTTGTTTACCCGCTCGCGTGGAAATCCCCTTTCCTCTATTTTAACAGAACAAAAAAAAATATAAAAAAAATAACAAGCTCGGTCGGAAATATCGGATTCGTGTTCATGCATGAGTCACGCGATTTTGCCATGAATTTTTTTCAAGGAGTAGGTTTTGAGTTTACAAAATGAATTGTTTTACCCAACTGATGACCTTTACCCCGGGTTGTTCATGTGACATGCTAGGTTTGGGCTACTGATACCTTTGACAAAGTTTGTTTGAAATCGGTCAAAATATGAAGGAGCAAATGTCAACATTTGTTACTGACTGACCAACTGACCGTCGGTCGGTCGACGGGATGATTGACTGAATGATGACCTGACTGACGTGATGAATAGTTGAGCTCCAACTCCGCAGCTTAAAAAATGAAGGCGTGCCATTAAAAGAAAAACAAACAAGATAATGCGTGAAATGTTACTCAGGTCGAAAAGGGGCTTTGACCAAACTGGCGCGACTACATTCAGTGCAGACACACAGTGTATTTCTTTGTCTCTCAGCTGTCATTGTTACTTATTAAGTCTACGAAGCTATACAGGTCGAGTCAAAAAGAAAGTGACCATACTTCAAAAGTGATCCTTCGGGGCCATTCAAAATTGTCAATGTTTTTAGATTTGGACTTTTTTTCCAAATTGTGGGTGGGTCCGGGTGGGTCGAGGTAAATAATTGAAAATCCAAATTCAATTTTCATTTAAAAAACAAAAGCAAGAAAAAATATCTAGATATTTTGACTTGCCTACGCACCAGCGATCCTTGCGTGCTTTTGTTTCTCAACTTCGTCCCCAATACAGACGTACTGACGTACCGGTATAGAATGACCTGTAGTCCATGTATTGTGTGTATATTTACACACCGACAATTGTGGACCAAAAGCAAAAGGCTATGGACACAAACAATACGTCCACGATTGACCGATAGTCCTCCATTGAAATACGTATACAAAACCATGGGGGTCCACGATTGCCGGTGTTTACAAAATGTGTGTATTACATGCATTTGGATGTTCGATACTGCATAGGAAATCATAGTTTTTTAAATCGAAACTAGGGGTGAGGGGGTGGATGGGTCGAAACAAGTTGGAAAAAAATCTAAATTTAAAATCGCTGAAAATTACTTTTATTTACACCGGTGATCTTTATTTGTTAACAGAAGGATGATCGAGATCAACGGCTTGCTGACGAGGTTTCGTCAGAGTGCTGACGAGGTTTCGTCAGAGTGCTGACGAGGTTTTGTCAGAGTGTTGATCATTGCCATTGCGACTACCTCAAATATGTTACGTTCTCAACATACGATATTTGAAACGTTTTGCTGCTTCGCCAAATGTAGGCTAATCTATGGAAGGCACGATCTAACTTTTTGAAGCCTATTTTTTGAAGCTGAACAAATCATCGATGTTTTTGTTGTTTCGGTTGTTCATGTTGTAAATACATAGTTCGTATGGAGCGACACCGTGGGAACCTGGAAATTCGGCGCTGCTCTTGCGTGCGCCTAGTAATCCCCTCCATTGTCTCGATATTATATTTCTGTCTGTGTAGTTGGTAACCATGGAGATGTGAAAACAAGCCGAGACACGATCATTACGTTGCTAAGCAACGACGATATAATGGACTGGATATACTTCGAATTAGGACAATTAACCTAGATATTTTGTTTACGCGTTCACATGAAAATCCCCCTTCACCCCCCCCCCCTGCTGGTTTTGGTTTGTTTTAATTTTAAGATTGAATTACAGTTGTAAAATTGCTTCAATCAACGTGATACATGTATGTATATATATTTTTTTCTGTTGTATAGGACGTGTTCTCACTCTCTCAAAGCAGGGCCTGTTATTGTTTTAGCTTTCCATAAGCCAAGGGAACACCAAAATATTATATCTAGGAATTGAACCGGTACAAAGGCTCTCACATCCTCAAAATCAGACGCACTTCTTTACTAGGTGGGGTATTGATAAAAAAACACAATAATTAACACAGACATCCACACACGGATTGTGTACAAAGAGGGCGCCCCTTTTACCTTTTCATGACCAATTTTATTTACGTTTTCTTTTCAAGTATGCACGAGACAAGGGTTTGAAAACACAATAAAAGAACATTGGTGACTATTACAGACAGACGTTTTGAATAAATTCATACGCACTGATACATTCTTTTGCATGCAAGAGTCAATATATTTTGCAACGGAGCGGTATCATTCACAGTACGTTCACGAAAGAGGAAGCATCGAATTTCGGAAAGGGATGATAAAAAAAATAGTTATACGTTCAATTAAAAGCAAATAACTTCAAAGTCCTTTTTGAAGAATTGGATTTGCTTTTAAACAAATTCAAAAAAACCGCTGAGCTTTTGTAGCACAGATGGCTGATTATTTTACAAAACTAAATTGCCGTTTTTAATTGAGTTAGCAATTATAATTTTCAAAAGAAAAGTATGCATTCAGATTAAAGTCAACAGCGACAAAAAATGAAATCACATGTTAACATCTTTCCTGCGTTATTAAGCTCCATATGGCAATGGACCCAACTGTAGTTGGGACCATGTGATATAGTTGGTGCGTAACAGGGTCATTGCATTTAAATGGTGATATACTTTGAACGTATTGAGCAATTTCAGTAATTTTGTTATCTAATAGTTATGAAATTGGGGTTCCGGTCATTATTATTTTTGGTGCTACATTTTTTTAACATATGAAATATATTTTTGGGGGTTTGGGTTCCGCTTTTTTTTACTCACCCAGTATTTGTGTGTTTTGTCACGGTGCCGTTAATACTGAACGTTTACTGGAATGCAAATAAAACGATCGCCCCCAAATTATGCCAGCTTTATGAACATGCATTGTAATCAGTATAACGTAACACATATTTTTTTGCCTAAACATGACATTTTGATTTGAAATCACTATAAACAAGTGTTCTTACCTAGAAAGGAACCGTCGCGTGTTTTTTCCCGGCATTGTGTTTCTCCCAATCGGTTCCAAAAAAAGATTCCTCGGATGCAAACGTTTACATATTTCTGCGCTGCTTAAACGATACATGCAGGAAGAATCAGGCCCAGATTACCCAAATAGGCACTGTTAAGTCAGAATGCTCTTTTATTGATAAACTAATTACTTGCTATATTTCATCGATAGAGGGCGCTGTTAGATTGGACCGTAATCTAGAACTTTCTGCAGTCACGCTTTTGCAGTCGCCATATTTTATGTTTTGTTAGTACGTCATCCCAAAGTCGTAAGTGAAATACACATAACTCATCATTTATAATCCCTTTATTTGGTTATTATGGACATGCTTTGGGTTCTGGGATAAGTTTAAGGTATTTAATTTGGGGAAAAACACAAACAAGTATAAAATAGAGACAGTTTTTAATGTACATGTATGTGCATTGTGGTTTATTACATGTGACAATAGGGGTATTGCGTGTAATGGTACAAAATGTACATGTAGACCCACAGACAAGGCTGGTGTCATCAATCCTGTTAATTGCCTGATATTATGTGATTAGTAATGATTGCTTAACTTTAATTGTAAACAAAATTGTTGTTGATTCATACTTATATTTTACAACTGTTAAAGTAAATTTTGTATTTGTTATGGACAGATTAAACCGTGTTCACCAGATTACAAGCCTGTCAAGTCTGAAGTTGACATTGATACCCGACACCCCGTCACATGAGTTTAATGACTGGGATCTTAGAAGATACATGTACGCCGACAACATGAGCGTAGTTAGTAGTGGTGAGCACAGCGTCAAGCACCATGATGGTGACTCAACATATGGAGATGGTGAAAGGCAGGGGGAGTTAGTGCGTCCAGAGGACTCCGCCAGTCAGTTATCGTCAAGGACGAGCACCACGAAGTCGTCACTTGGTAGAACCAGGAAGAGGCTCGTTGCCAAGATGGCAGCGCTTGAAGCAGAGGCAGCAAGCCTACGAGAGATGCAGGCGATAGAGCTGGAAGAGCTGAAATTGCGTCAAAGAAAGCAAGAGCTCGCACTCAAGACCAAGATGGACATGGCTAAGGCGGAAAAATTAGTTTACGCCATTGATGAGGACTGTCTTCATATGACACCCCCAAATTCGACACCATCACCAGCACTGAGCGACAAGCAGGAGTCATCAAAGGACAGTGTCCCTGAAGCAGGGGATGAGCAGACACCCCAGAAGGAACCACGTTACTCCCCTGTGGATAGCCCGTCAAATACGACACCGAAGAACGAAGAGCCCTCCGTGGACAAACCCAAGACAACCCCAACGGATGATGACAACCCGGAAAAACAAGCCTCGCTCCTGGAATTGGTAAAAAGGGGGCAACAACAGCAGCGGTGCTTGCTAGCAACGATGCAACTTCCGAGAGCAGAGTTACCAACCTTCGATGGCAACCCACTACAATACTGGACCTTTCTGCGTGCATTTGAGAACAGTGTAGACAATGCAGATATTGACGACAGTGCTAAGCTAATAAGACTTCTGAAGTACTGTACCGGAAAGGCAAGGAAGATCATAGAGTGTTGTGCCATAATGCAGCCAGATGTTGGTTACCAGAGGGCGAAGGCACTTCTCAAAGAACGTTTTGGCAGTGATTATGTCATAGCTGAGGCGTGGGTAAATAAGGTAACAAAAGGTGCGCCCTTGGCATCCCATGATAAAGTAGGGCTGAGAGAATATGCTGATGACCTCAAAGTTTGTAAGGAAACGTTGGACACAATGGGGTATACCCAGGAAATAGGAACCCAAGGTGTTATGGTAAAACTTGTAGAGAAGCTGCCCAGTTATTTGCGTAATCGCTGGATAAAACATGTAAGGGGATTTAGAAAGAGTGACAAGTCTCCTAAGATTGTTAATCTGGTTGAGTTTGTTGAAGATGCGGCCGAGGAGGCCAATGATCCTGTATATGGTAATTTACATGTAAGTGCATATAAGCCACAAAAACCAGAGATGAGGCCTAAAGTAACCAGACCAGACAAATCTAGCTATGCATTGGTAACAAATAGCAAGATGTATGAACATGTAACATGTGTTATGTGTAAGGGTAACCATACACTGTTTGGTTGTTCTGAATTCAAGGGTAAAACACCAGAAGAGCGGTTTAACTTTGCCAAAGCCGAAAGATTATGTTATAATTGTTTAAGGCCAGGACATGTTTCAAGTGCATGTAGTTTGCATAGAGTTTGTTCTGTTACAGGTTGCGGTAAAAGACACACAAAGTTCTTGCATCCATTAAAACAGACACCGTCGTCTAGTGTTGGAGATGCTAGACCAGCTGGGCTGGAGGCAACAGCGCAAAGTAGCTTCACTGAGACAGACCTTGGCACTTCTTGCGTCACAGGGGTCGGGGTGTACAGAGTCGCCCTACCCATTGTTGCAGTGAAGGTCAGTGCAGTAGATCGCGATTGTAGCATCGACACTTATGCTCTTCTTGACAATGGTTCCACAAGCAGTTTCTGTACGGAGGAGCTTGCATCTCAACTGAACATTGAGGGTAAAAGGCAATCTTTGACCCTAACCACAATGACAAGAGCAAAGGTAAAGACTGAAACAACCGTCGTCAGCTTGGTGGTGAACAGTTTCGACCACCAAGGGGTAGTTAATCTGGATAAGGTCTATACACGGCACTCACTCCCGATTAATGATGACAACATAGCTGAGCCAGAAGACATCAAGAAATGGCCACATCTGCAAGACATCAGCATCCCCCAAGTTGAGAAAGGAAAGGTACATCTATTGATTGGTCAAGACTCGCCAGAGGCTCTCGTACCATTGGAAGTGAGATGTGGTGAAACAAAGGCACCCTATGCTACCAGAACTCGACTTGGATGGTCCTTAAATGGGCCATTAGGAATGTCCAGAAGGGCTGCGGTCACGTCAAGCTATGTGGCAGTTGATGACACTCTTGAGCAACAGCTTCAGAGATTCTGGAAATTGGATGCTGCTGAGTCACTGTATGATGATGACAAGGGCATGTCAGTCCAAGACAAGAGAGCAATTGCATTGTGGGAGAAGACTGTTTGCCTGAAAGATGGGCATTATGAATTGCCAATACCCTTCAAGAACAACCCGCCAAGGCTTGCTGATAATCGAATGGTCGCAGAGCAACGCCTAACTTCATTGGGCAGACGTCTGGAGAGGGACTGTCAGTTGAAGTCACGCTATACACAAGGCATGAAGGAGTTGGTAGATAATGGATATGCTGAGGTAGTTGTAGGAGATGACTGTGTAGCAGATGCAGCCATATGGTATCTACCACATCATCCGGTACTCGATTCGGGTAAACAAGGGAAGATGCGGATCGTCTTCGATTGTGCCGCTAAACACCATGGTCAGTCCTTGAACACGCAGACAATCAGTGGGCCAGACCTGACAAATAAATTGTTGGGCGTACTCCTGCGCTTTCGACAAGAGCAAGTGGCAGTTTTGGCAGACATCCGCGCCATGTTCCACCAGGTCAGAGTGTCTCCAGAAAACCGAGACGTCTTGCGTTACTTTTGGTGGCCCGACGGAGATACTTCACTTGAACCGGCTGTGCACAGGATGACTGCACACCCATTCGGTGGGACATGGAGTCCCAGTTGCTGTTCCTTTGCATTACGACGTACTGCAGAAGACAACCGTCAAGATTTCCATCCAGACACAGTTGGCTGCGTCAAGCGCAGTTTCTACGTCGACGACTGCCTAGTCTCACTAGCAACTGAAGCTGAGGCTATCCGTGTTTCTCGAGAGTTGCGAGAACTTCTGTCCAGAGGTGGTTTTCTATTAACGAAGTGGTTGAGTAACAGCCCTGAAGTTCTTGAGTCTATCCCACAAGAAGATAGAGCTGTGGGTGTCAGGGGGCTAGACCTGAATCATGAAGCTCTACCTACGGAGAGGGCCTTGGGTATGCAGTGGGATGTCGAGACTGATTGCTTTGGATATAAAGTGAGTCAGAAGGAGAAACCCTTGACAAGGAGGGGGTTGCTAAGTATTGTATCCTCCATCTATGACCCGCATGGATTTGTTAGTCCCTTCACCTTGTTGGCTAAAAGGATCGTCCAAGACCTAAGCAGGAAGAAGTTGGGTTGGGACGAAGCACTGCCGTCACGACACAGAGAGGAATGGCAACGCTGGAAACAGGACTTGGGAAAACTCGAACAACTGCGGATAAACCGATGTATCAAGCCTTATGGGTACAAGGATGGTGTCAGTTATCAGTTACATCACTTTTCCGATGCGTCTGAGGCAGCGTACGGAGCTGTAACTTACCTTCGTATGGTGAATTCTGCAGGCCTCAGTCACACATGTCTGCTGTTGTCAAAGTCACGTCTGGCACCTTTAAAAAAGGTTACGATACCAAGGCTCGAGCTGACAGCTGCAACACTCTCTGTGAGGCTAGATGCAATGATCAAGAAGGAGTTAGACCTACCTTTGGAAGAATCAGTCTTCTGGACTGATAGCACAATAGTGCTTCGATACATCAATAACGAAGAGAAGCGTTTCCACACCTTTGTGGCGAACAGAGTAGCTGTCATCCGGAACCAGTCAAGTTCTCATCAGTGGCGCCATGTGGAAAGCGGGCTAAATCCGGCAGACATTGTCACGAGAGGACAAATGGCGGATGAGCTGCTGGCCAACCAGAAGTGGTTGATTGGTCCTGAATTCTTGCGCCAAGATGGCCACCTGTGGCCAAGTTTACCAATCTCGACAACCCTTAACGATAACGATCCAGAAGTAAAGCCTGAGAAGGAGATAGTCACCGTTTACGCCACCGAGCGTAAAGATTCAGCTAATCCAACCGACAGATTGATAGCCAGGCACTCCTCATGGTATGAGCTGAAAAGAAGTGTTGCATGGATTATGCGAGTGGCTGACAGTCTGCTAAGAAGAATCAGAAAGCAACCGGCAGTACAAGACATGAAGACACTGACAACAAACGACCTAGCTAGGGCAGAGGCTTCTATCATAAGATACATTCAAGCCCAGTCATTTCAAGAGGAGTTCAGCCACTTGAAGAAAGGTGAAGATAAGGTTCAGAAGCTGAAGGCTGAAATGAAGAAGAAAGGTCAACTGTACAAGTTGGATCCTATCCTGACAGACGACGGCATCATCAGAGTTGGGGGACGATTGCGGAATGCCCGGGGAATATGTCAAATCATCCACCCATATTGCCAAAGGGCAACCATGTGGTCTCTCTCATCATGAAGCACTACCATCTGGAATCTGGTCATTCTGGGAGGGAGTATGTTCTGTCACTGATACGACAAAGATTCTGGATCATCAAGGCTAGATCTATGCTGCGTAGAGTTTTGAGCAATTGCTTCGAGTGTAGACGAAGATCTGCAGTTCCGGTCCAGCAAAAGATGGCAGACTTACCATCTGACAGAGTTACCCCAGGCAGACCACCATTCTCATTTGTTGGAGTCGACTGTTTTGGACCATTTCTGGTGAAACAGGGTAGAAATCAGATCAAACGATACGGTTGCATATTCACATGTCTAACATCTCGAGCGGTACACATAGAAGTTCTGCACACATTAGATACTGATTCCTTCATAAACGGCATGCAGAGATTTATCTGCCGGCGAGGACAACCAATAGAGCTGAGGTCTGACAATGGATCTAATTTCATTGGGGCTGAGCGTGAGCTCAAGGAAGCCTGGAAAGGGTTGAGTCAAGAGAAGGTTGACAAGTGCCTTCTAAAGAAGGGAATCCAGTGGAAGTTCAACCCCCCGACCGCTTCCCACATGGGAGGCGTATGGGAAAGGCAAATAAGGTCGACACGCAGGCTGTTGAGTTCACTGATGACAGAGCAAGTAGTAAGCGATGAAACCTTGTCAACTGTAATGTGTCTAGTCGAATGTATCATTAACAACAGGCCGATTACCACCGTTTCAGACGACATCAATGACTTGGAGCCACTCACACCAAATCACCTACTACTTCTTCGTGGTGCACCCCATTCCCTTGGTGAATTCGACAAAAAGGAGATGTACACACGGAGAAGATGGAAGCAAGCACAATACCTTGCTGATGTATTCTGGAGAAGGTGGATCCGAGAATACCTCCCCACACTTCAGAAGAGACAGAAATGGCTTGAGCCCAAAGGGAACATCATGGTTGGCGATTTGGTACTTATTGTCGACAATGACCTCCCTAGAAACAAATGGCTTCTTGGGCGTGTTCTTGAAACTTACCCTGGGAAGGATCAGCTTGTAAGAGTGGTCAAAGTTAAAACCAAGTCATCCATTCTGACTAGGCCAGTGCAGAAGTTGTGTCTCTTAGAGTCAGTGGATAAGGAAAAGTAGACTACATGTATATGGTCTGCATCAGATTTGTAGCTTGTGTCAAAACCTAAAGTTCCAGCGCCAAGTTTCTTGTAAGGTTATTTGTAATTGTCCATTATATTTTGGAATGATGTTATTGTTGCAATCGTATAATCATGTTACAATGTTTAAAGGTATGAAACACCCAATTTGTTAAAATGGTCGCATTCTGCTTAAAGTTGAGATGAAGTAGTAAATGCCGTATTGAGTAGAAAATGACATTTAAGGGGTCGGAATGTTAAGTCAGAATGCTCTTTTATTGATAAACTAATTACTTGCTATATTTCATCGATAGAGGGCGCTGTTAGATTGGACCGTAATCTAGAACTTTCTGCAGTCACGCTTTTGCAGTCGCCATATTTTATGTTTTGTTAGTACGTCATCCCAAAGTCGTAAGTGAAATACACATAACTCATCATTTATAATCCCTTTATTTGGTTATTATGGACATGCTTTGGGTTCTGGGATAAGTTTAAGGTATTTAATTTGGGGAAAAACACAAACAAGTATAAAATAGAGACAGTTTTTAATGTACATGTATGTGCATTGTGGTTTATTACATGTGACAATAGGGGTATTGCGTGTAATGGTACAAAATGTACATGTAGACCCACAGACAAGGCTGGTGTCATCAATCCTGTTAATTGCCTGATATTATGTGATTAGTAATGATTGCTTAACTTTAATTGTAAACAAAATTGTTGTTGATTCATACTTATATTTTACAACTGTTAAAGTAAATTTTGTATTTGTTATGGACAGATTAAACCGTGTTCACCAGATTACAAGCCTGTCAAGTCTGAAGTTGACATTGATACCCGACACCCCGTCACAGGCACAATACTGTGCCTAGGGTCTTCGAAAAATTGGGGCCTACGAAAACATGGAGGGCCTACGAAAACTTGGAGGGCCTACGAAAACTTGGTGGCTTACGAAAGCTTGGTGGCCTACGAAAGCTTGGAGGACTACGAAAATACCGCATTGTGCCATAACAGGCCTACTCACGTACACACCGACGGAAAGAGATTTTTTTTTAATGTTTTTTTTTAGGTTTTAGGGTCTCTCTCAGAATGTTCGATTTCATTTACAGACGCAGCTGCATGTACAGCACGTATGCACTGGCCCTACGTATAAAATGTACGTGTAAAGTCTGTCGTTCTGAAGCACGGTGCAAACCATGGGCGCCGATCGGTGGGGAACGGGGGGGGGACATGTCGTTTCCCAACAATGTTAGTCCCTGAATAAAAAAAAATGTTGCGTACATTTGATTCTAAGCTCAAAACAGCTGATTTAATGACTCCAAACTCGAAAAAAGATGTTTAAATGATGATTTTGTGCTAATACTTTGGCAATCGTCAGAAATCGTTAGAATTTTTTTTTCTTCCGGGGGCGCATAAGCTCCGAATCCACGCCGTTTTAGGCTTCGCACTGGCATTAGCATTGATCAAGATTAACATGCCTCCCACTTTTGAGAAGCGAATGACACCCTCGAGAATTGGTGCCAACAGGCTGCTAGAGATAGGACCTATCCAGTTTGACCATCTTGATTTGTACAGTGTTTTTTATTTGAATTATATTAAGATGAATTTTGTGTGCGCAGTGCCTAGTGTGGAGCAGGGCCAACGAAACTCCTTTGCCACATCAGGTCACAAAATGCCCCTTCGAGATGAAAATAAAACTGCCCTCAAACGCACATGAAAGCATTATGATCGCGTTTAAAAATGATCTCCTCTCTTGTGATGCAGAAGTGCTCCCCGCCCCCCCCCCCAAAAAAAACCCAAAACCCCGAAAAAAACAAACAAAAATACAAATACCGCTCGCGCATTAACAAGATTGTGAACCTTCTCAAGATGGAAAATCCCTCGAAAACACGAATGACCCCTCTCACAATAAACAACTGTGCCTCTCTCAAAATGGAAAACTGGCCTGTAAAATGTAAGGCAAACAGTTTTTAAATATATCAATGTATATCAAGTATATCAATGCTGGTAGCACATTTTGCTCTGGGTAACATGTATTCCTTGCTATGTAAACGAATAGGCCTATAGATTCACAATTTTCTCCTCTTTCACACCGTACGAAGGTGCCTTTTTGTCTGAACCAATGTCTCTTTTTGGTGATGCCCCCAGTATTAAAAACGTTCCGCCGCCGCCGATAAGGCGTATTACATGTGCTGCACTGGCTGTCATTGCACTGGCGTGGTCACGATTCTCATCATGCCACCGGCTGACGTTAACTTGTGACATTGTATTATAATGGCATCATTCCCTCGACTTAGCGTAAGTACACAAAAGATGAATTTTCGCAAGCTAGCTAAGGTAGCTGAATTAGAATCACACAAACACATTTCCCTCCAAAGTATTTTGTAAACGGGTCTGTAGTTTGATATAAATATAATGAGGTAGGGAAAACTTGCTAGAATTTCACTCAATCAGCGCGATCATTAGTGCCTGCCGAGAGACACGCGACGCGAAACAATTGAGACAGAATATGATGAGACAGAAAAAGGACGAGCTTGGTAAGGTTGATTACTCGTAGTGACTCTGAATAGTCAACTGCTCGGTACATTAGAATGATTGTAGAAAAGAGTTACGTAACAGCATTCATGTGTATAGCGCGATGCTGATGCATCTGTCGTGCAGCCATGGAACACAAAGTTACTCTGTTTTAAACGCAAAGAGAAAAGCACTAGACTGAAACAGCCTAGTTGTTAAGCTGTCTGACAGCGGACCCAGGGTTAGGGGTTCGAAACCGCTTGGTGTCAGATTTTGGTTTTCGATGCCCGCGCTTCTGTCATTTAAGAGTATTATTTTCCCGTCGTCATTTACCAACAGCAGTTAGCTCGGTCGGTCGGTAAGCTGACTCACAAGTTGGGACTGTCTGCGAAGTCCAGGTTGGCATCTGCGTATAGGTACGGGGTTCTTTTGCTGACTCGGCAGCAAGGCTTAGGGTGCCACCTCGTTTCCTCCCTTTATGGTGCCTGACTTTCGAGTTACATGGATGGACAGGGAAGGAGGTGTGGTGGGCCGGGTACCGAGTCCCGGAAGAGTTCTATATTGGAAGTCGGTAAGGGGCTCATTGAGTTAGGGTCATAAGTCCGACTCCTGAAGACTTGGCTATCGCCACATAACTTTTTGTTTTATTTTCTTTCTTTTCTATCGGAGGACAAATGCAACTAAAATACAATGATTAATTTGCAATGATTAATTTGTTATATTGAGCGCTTGTACTGTAATCGTTCGAAACTAATTTTAAAAATTGCTAGAAAATACAAAATTCAACCCAGCTATAATATTTTTGATTTCATTGTCGCAAAACTGCATGTACATGCTCAGTAGCTTTGCGCATACCTTGTTCAGGCCTGCTCCCTGATCCCAAAATGCAGGGATTGGGGTTCTTTAAGTCCTAAATAGTGGAATTTTTATGTGCGAAGCCCTGAAGTTGTGGGATCTGGGGACGCTTAAAGAGCCCCGGAAAATGTGTGGATTGCAGATGCTCTGTGGCGCAAATATCAAAATTGTAGTTCGACTCTATGGAAATATGCCCTCGTTATTTTGAGTTGTCACTAATAAGAATCGGCTCGATTCGTAACTGCCTGCGAGAGAGCACGTGTTTTTGTTTCGCACAGCTGTAGCTGTCAACCACCATACATGAAGCGACTTCGCGCCGCGGCAGCTTGTGCCGACATGATAGAATGTACAATCTTTTGCCATTGATGGCGGAAGCTGAGCTTAGCTTCGCGGAGTTTTGAGAAGTGGTGTTTATTATTTACATTCTCCACTTTGTTCTCATTCCCTTTTCCTTTCCCCTTCCTTCTCCATTCTTCTGAACACTGGTGCCGTGGGCCTACGAAACACTTAATCTGGGCCTGGGATTCTGGGAAGAATGAGTATAATAACCATCACCAGTACTAATCATAGCCATGCACCACCGATACCCCCAAAACCCAAGAATTACCAAAAAACAAACATGAGGCCAAACAAAAAGAAATTCGGTCTCTGGTCAGACCAAAGTTCCGGAATTGACGCGGCGACGCGGTTTTTTTTTTGGTTTTTTTTGGCTTTTATTTTTCTTCAAGCTTGGATTGTACAGACAAGGTGGGGTACTATTTTGCTTTTTTTTTTGGTGTCCTCATGTACATTGGTGTCCTCCATAATTTGCCTTGGTGCAATTTTCCATGCCTTGGTGCTCTTTGGTAAAAAAAAAATAAAAAATTGAGGAGGTGCGGCAAAAGGGGGCTACCGCGGAACATTTTGGAAAAAAAAAGATTGACGCGCATGATTAAAATCGACGCGCGTGCTGACCAGAGACCGACTTTTTTTTTTTGGCCTTACAGAGAGGAATAAAATTAACTTGAACACATTTTTTTTAAAGATAACACAGTGGGAATAATATTAAGTCCGTGCTCGAGTTCATAACACGTGTTATTAAAATAATGAGAAGAACCTATCTTTAGGATTGATTTGTATGCGTTCTGTGGACAATTCAAATATGTCAATCGTTAAATATGCCTGTAATCACGGATCGATTAGTCTAGAGTCTTTTGTGTGAAATTTGATTTCAATATCGCCCTTAAAATTCATAATCATGAGCAGCCTTCAGTCGTGAACAGTACTGTAACGGAATTAATGGAACACAAAATGGCTGGAACACGGACCCAGCATTGTTAACAAAAAAATAGACAATCTTATCAGAAATTAAGAAACCATAGTTAATATCCAATATGTTTTACTTAATCCGAGTAAAGCCTTGCAGTCGGGTAGCATTTGTCCGATCTGCATGGGGATAATAAAAGAAAACAATACACTTTATTTTGTTTTCAAAAACAACGATGGAAACGTTTCAGAGGACCCGTTTAGCCACTAAAATTGTAATGATTGTAATTTATGCATTTAACCCTATGAGGGCCGGGTTATTTTGACCATTTCTCAGCGGGGGCGGATTCCGCCGCTCCCTTAGATCTCGGCCATCGAATGACGAAAAATTTTGAAACTCGGTACATGCATAGAGCAACTCTTCATGAACATACCCAAGAAATTTCATGCTGCGCGACAACCGCTGGTCCGATTTTTATGTTTTTGGTGTCAAAACATGCCCAAGGCAAGAGGCTAAAAAGTCATAAATGCTTAGGTTGCGGAAATTTTTTTTTTTAAGGCTATCGCGGAAAAAGTCGAGGGGGCGCCGCCCCCCTCGGCCCTTTTCGGGTTAAATGGCGTAAAAATGGGGGTTTGCAACATATACTTGAGAAAAGATGAGGAAAGACCACATAATCGATAATGATGGACTTACCATGTTGTAATTCATTCATGTCCATTGTCAGTAGTTCTGGTGTTTTGAACTTTAATTACGACGCTCTTGGTACTACACCAAGAGGGTGCAATTCAAAACAATATCCCAATGTACGATGACATACCCCGTAGCGTCCTGGACATTGGGCATTAGATGTGCAAGCTGAAACATAAACCAACATGGATTCAATTCAATAATTCACTTCAATAAAACATTTTTTTCACTCTGTGGAGGTATCATCACAAAAAGCCGCAGCTTGTGGTGGATGTGCCCAACAATACAAGACAAAACAAGACAAACGATACTAATTTTAGAATTTACAAATAATGACAATAGTTTAATGTGAAGCAGCTAAACAAAGCAGACAAGACAATATATAAGCAACATTTTAATAGCGGCTAATGAATCAAGCACACTGAGAAGGATGTGCTCAACAATACAAGACAAAACAAGACAAACAACACTAATTATAGAATTTACAAATAATGACAATAGCTTAATATGTTTAAGCATATACACGACAATAAACAACATTCCAATAACAGCTGAATCAACTTAACGTTATAATAAATCAGGCACTCTGAGAATTAAGTATGAACGATTTCAGCTTATATTTGAATGTATTACCTGAAGGGCAATTAGTTATAGACGGTGAAAGGTAGTTTCAGTTTTGGGTCCAGAAAAATACTTTTACTTTTTGTCTAACGCAAAAACTACTCTCTCTCAAATAACGACATGGATGTAACTGACTCGTATGGAAATACAGCCTGTCAAAAAAAATGGTACAATCAGAAAAAAAATATGAAATTTCAAAATAAGTTATTCTTACTCGGCATAATATTAAAGAACAAAGACTGGGCTATCCAATGTTCTATTTGCTGTTGTCAATTAAGAGATATAATCAATTTAGTGCGATACACACAAATCGATTTTGTGCCAATTTTATGCATGGGCAGAGTTGTTGCGCCACTGCGGCACAAACTCGATTTTTGTGTTCCGCAGTAAACTGGAGTTATCTCTGGATTGACAAAGGCAAATGAGATGAAACAAATAGTATTGGAAAGCCTTGTCTTTTTTCTTTAAAGTGATGCCCAAAACGACCTACTTATGTTGAGATTTGATATTGAAAAAAATCGTTTACGATTGTACCATTTTTTTTTAGACGGGCTGTATTTGTGTGGATAACATGTTGAAGGGAACTTTAAAGTCCATGTTCATCCAGGATAAATTGCCGTTATAACCTGAAACTACACTAAACCAAAAGAGAAAGTCCCCCTTCCCTTTTTTTTGTCTAACTCAAAAACTACTGAGCACCTCTCGCTCAAATTACGACTAATCACTACAGACATTCCTTAGCAATCCAGCCATACTCTTTATTTGGCCAAAAATAGTGACAATCTGTCCGAAATTATGCAATGTATGACAAATGATACCGAAAACAGTTGCACTTTTGGATACGTGCAAGTTGTGATTCACACTCACCTTCCACGCATACAAAATTGCAACTTTGTTTGGTACCACTTTTCATAAATTGCATATTTTGAACATTAATTACGACTGTTTTAGGCCAAAAATTTGGCTGGAAAGGAATTTCTGTACTGATCGGTCGTAATTTGAGCAAGATGTGCCCAGTAGTTTTTGAGTTATACAAACAAAATATTAAGGGAGGACTTTCTGTTTTGGTTGAGTGTATTACTTGTTTTATACAACAAAGAAAACAGAAAATCGAATCAAAATATATTTACTTTAAACATATACGATAGGCTTAAGGGGCTGTGCTAATTTGGTTATAAGACGACTTCTATGTCGGAACCGTTGAAGGATAATGGAACACTGAACAAATTAACTTACCCTCCGTCTGTGCGAAACACAAGGCACATCCCACGACCATCAGGAGAAGCAGGCACATGTAAACCTTCATTCTGGCTTATCTAGAAAGTGAAGGAGAAAATGACAGACAGTAAGAATCTCTCAATGATGTGGTTGTATTGCCATGTTAGTTGTAAACCAATGCGAGCCTTAAACAAAAAAAAGTGTGTCATATCTTTTTCCCCCGCTGATTAATTCGGCTCAGAAGCAGCAGTAAAAGTACACATAACGCGTACATCACTCTCGTTTAAGCAATGTAAAGTCATACCAAGGTACATCCCATGACAGATTATCGTAACCTATGAACAAATTTAATAACCAGGACGTTTTTCTTTCCAATCTACTGACATATCAAATCTGGCACCGTTTATCCAAAGCTTACATTTCAGGTTGAAATGGACTTGAAAACCAAAGCAAAGTCAGGAGGCGGAAATGCACTGGATGCTTTCAACTTGATGTCTACAGAACGAATGCGCCACAACAGCGCCGAGTACACGTCTTTGTAGCTGGGTTCAAGTGTCACATAACCGTCATCTAATGCCAGTTTTGTTGAAACACTGATTTTTAAATTCAATACCTCCCGATTCCAGGGACGTTTTTCGTGCTTGTACACATTATGCACATCGTAAACGCAAACAAGGAAAACAAAAACCCAACTCGCCTATCCCATCACCCACCACCCCTCCCCCCCCCCCAAAAAGAAGATTTTTCTTCAGATTTATCAAGGTATGTTCAGATTACAAAGTTTGAACGAGATGGCTGGTTTTGTTCACAGCTATACATGTATGAGTAAAAGAACATGGCACAAATAAAGGGAGAACTGTCAGTGAATATAAGAACATGTAAGAAAGGTGAAAGTAATTGAAGAACGATCTATGGACAAACAAGAAAGTAGAGGGGGATTTGTAACTAAAATGGAATAGGCCTACTCCATGTAAAGTTAACTTTTGGATTTTAACCATTTCCCTAAAGGTAAGTTTTAAAAAGTAGGAAAAAGAAAGGTATGGCTAAAAGGAAGAACATGTGTGACAAGGAATCGTTCTTCTAGCTTTATTATTAATAACATTGATGCATTGATCTGAAAATGAAGCCAGTCCAAGCATTTCCGGGGCTGCGCATTTAGGGAAAACAGAATCAGCATCGGTGGAGATCAGTATAGACATCACTACAGTCGTTTATGCAACATATGGTAATCTAAAAATAATTTTTTATTGCTTTTTGTCTTTGCATGGGCATAATAAAATTCTGCTGTGAGCTGAAGATGATGGTTATACACTATTCTGAGCATACTTTTCTGCATTAAAATATGAGAATAAAACCGAGGTACGGTTGCATCAGTGGCAAACGTAATCAAAAAATAGACCAGGATATTACATGTAGCATTGAAGGATAAGTGTGATTTAGAACAAAACTATAGCCTTCAGAGCTGATCCCTTGGAGAGTTCTATTTGGGAAAATAGAACGCCCCCGTTGATCACAGACTTGACCTTCTTCGTGGCATATAACGTATGCACAGAATTGGGTCCAAGCAACATTTTGGATTTTTTTTTTAATTTAATAAGTTCAACTGCACAATAAGCTTAATTAGGCCGTCTAGCTTGCATGAAAGTCTTGCATGAAATCGATCAAAACGATCCCTGCCAGAGCTGAAAAGTGCGACGCCAAAAAAAAACTGCGACGCCGATGGCACACATGCACATTCTTTAAACTTACACCTAAAATCTAGAACTTAAACTTACACCTAAAAACTAGATTTATAGCGATTTGTGGTACATACCACGTGAATTTAATAACACTGCTCATATTTTGCATCTAATTACCAACTTTTCATAATATCTTGTTACAAACAATTTTGGTTACATATATATTTTATTAGTTTGCTTTTTTTGCACAATACAAATTTGGTCAAATTTGGGAAACTTGAAGCCTCTATTGGGTATTGCTAGGGGTGCCCTTTCGAATGATATGACGTCATCATGACTTGTTTTGTCTTAAGCCTCCCCACTGAAAGTCTTATTATTATTGTTTTTATTATAGTGAAAATGCTTCAGTTGGTAGGTTATAATTATTCATTCATAAATACCTCAGACAGTTTAGCTATTCCTATTGGTCGAGAGCCCGTCACGTGGCCGGTCTTAAACGGATGATAAAGACATGGCTAGCTGGTCTTAAACACTTTTCCAGTGTCACAATAAAATGTGGACTCCTAAAAATCCAGTGCCTCTTACCGTTTCATTGGTTGAACGTTCACAATCCTCACGTAGGCATGCGCAACACTACAAGTGAGTCAGAATTGTACAGTTCAAAATTCCAAACGCAACGCCCATGCAAGGTGCGTTCTGCGCGACATCGCGCAGAACATGCCACGCGCGCGTCAATCGCCATAAAAGGGTTGTTTACATCTTACTCGCCAGCTGAACACTCCATTATTTTGCCAGAGGGATGTTTCAAAAAGCATGAAGTGAACTTGTTGAACAAAATTGGGATTTTTTGAACGAATTATTTGATATTTTTTAACCGAAAAGGTATTTATGAAACCTCCGGCTCGGGTAATTATCAGCACCCAGACTCTAAGTGGTCTTAAACAGAGTGATAAAAACCTCTCGAGCACACATTTATTCCCTTATTAGTCCTCTTTGGAAATCCTGCAAGTATGTCAAAGGCAATATTAGCAGGTAGCCCCTTAAATGTGGCCAATTTACTGGACTACCTCAGTAAACATAGACCACAGGTCCACCATGTACAAACAATGTCGAACTTTGTCAAATTTTGATTTTCACTTTTAGGCTTAATTTGTAGTTTCACGAAAATTAGACATCTGAAAAAGGCAGCACTTTATGATTAGCCTATAAAGAGGGTGAGTATGCTTCTAAAGCAAAAATGACAACAAACTAAGCCTAAATGTGAAAATCTAAATTTGACAAAGTTCGACATGTTTTTGTACATGGTGGAAGTGTGGCCTTATTTACGGAGGTAGTCCAGTAAATTGGCCACATTTATGGGGCTAATAAGCAGGGTACTCATTTCAGCTCAAAAGTCGTTGATTACAGTAGCCTGTCAATTTTTGTCCTTCAATCTCTTGAAATTTAGTACATGTAGATGATGACGCACAACAATGTCCACATTTTGGACAAGGGTAACTGTTCGGAGGAAATTCCGTTTGTTCTAATTGTAAAGAGTGTGTGACTGTATTCCTAAGAATAAATGGTTGAACACTACACGGTTTCGGATTCGACTCCTGGGTTTTATTCGGACATGATATACACTGTCTCTTTTCGAGAAGCGAAATGCTAGGTTATAGTTATGGAGGGCGCCATCTGTTGGCGGAACATGAACATGTGTACATATTCAATGGGGATATGTTCCGCTAATATCGACGCTTCTTTCCATATTTAATTCGCCTAACTTTGACCTTCCGGTAACACCGCGCCGGAAGTGATAGGTCAAAGTAACACGAACATGTTAAACAAAGGTTTTAATCACAAAAGTGTGAACATGATTCATCTTTTAGTACATGAACTGTAATTGAAACTACTCAAATTGATTTTGTTGAAATCTTATGATACATGGTGACTTTATTATAATACAATACACATTGTATGTGCATTGTTGTATCAAGTGTGTGCGATTAAACTTACATATACTGTGAACGGGCGACACATCTTGCTTATCTCGTCTACATTAGGGCGACACATACGCCTTATCATACGACATATTGGTGTCGCCCTATTGTTAAAATATCCCCAAGGAGAAGGAATTTTATAACCGCTAACCATCTAAATCGGTCCAAAACATACTTAAACGGAAGGGTTACGTGTGACCCAGTTTGACCGAGTTAATGGCGGACACGCCTATAGCAACAGTTGTTTAGTCACCTGACCATGGGCGTCGCCAGGCCTTTTTCTAGAGGGGGGCATTTGCCCGCTCACAACCCATTAAATTAACGACAATATGACTTCGCACCTCTTTTTCCCCCCTTTTTCCCCTTTTTTCCCCTTCTCTTTTATCTATTTTTTTTTTGCTTGTCCGGGGGTGGGGATGAGGTGGTGGTGGTGGGGGAGGTTCCCCTCATGATGCCCATGCACCTGACCCAAAGTCGTTATCTTATTGGTCAGTACTCACCTTTGGATTGACAGGCCGGTTCGCAGTTCGTTGACTCTTGCCACTGCAGACTCAGTCTGCCACAGACCTCAGTGATTATTACGCGCACTTCCCAAAATTAGGGGAAAAAAATACTCACAACGCTCCAAGGTGTTTGAGACACACACACAATTATAGCCTATTTCATCATCTTTTATTTTCCGTTCAATTTGTTTGGAGGTTAAGCGACTTTTCGGAGAGAATTTCATCAAAAATTGATCATCGTTTAAAGCAACCCTCAAGCCCAGCGCCATTTTGGAAATGGACGCATTATGTTCCATGGCACAATAGAGCCGTTTTTAGGGCCTAATTCCTCCGAATTTCACAGAAATACGAGCTCGCAGTCCTTTGCACGGCTTCCTCCCTTCTTCTATTAATTTTGTTAAACAAATTATCAAGTTCATGGCCCTCCTAATGCTCTAATACCGGAGAAATATGAGGGCATTAAAATTGTGGTTGGGCCGACGAAGGCAGTTCCGGGCCTTTTTACAGGCAGGCATCCCTAATGGCTTTGGAGTTTATGCAACATGCTCATCTAAACATGGCTTTTTTTTTGTCTTTCCATGGGCAAAAAAAGGTCTCCTCTGAGTTTACAAACAAAAATTATCAAGATGTGAGCTTTTAATGTTAGTGTTATTTTTTAGTTTCCCACCGAAACAAAATATAGGCCTATACATTATTTGCTATTTTTCTTGCCATGCAAGGGGCATTGCTCGTATACCCGTGGCTGTGTCGGTGGCGTCACTTTCACCTCTGGAAGCCTCCTGGGGGCAGGCGGCGCGATTCACGGCTGGGAAGGGCCCACATCCCGCTCTTCGTACTTTGAGATCCTTGGAGTCCGACCCACCGTCCAACTCATCGCTACATCACCGTCCTCTGACCTCCGACCTCTCATCCTATCCTTGGCATTCACTACCGTATCGTCTCACATTGGGCCAGTGTAAAACCAAAGTGCGCTTTCATGCGACTCTGTTAGTTTCAATTTCTTATACAATGTTCATGTTGCCAATACCATGTGCGACTATGTTATTAAACATCCTCAGTATACTGCACTGCTGTATGTACGATGTACAGTCGTTTTAAAACTTCCTTACGCACGCGCGCACCCATAGCAACTGTGTTGCGTACGCGCGCGTCAGTCTCACGCGAAGGTGGTTGAGCGCATGTGCAGAGCTGTATTGTTACAAGCTGCCGTATGACTGTTGTAAATTTGGCCAATCATTGCCTTCCATGGGGCTGGATCAATGCTGGGTCAGGGGCCATTTTTTTTCGCTTGTTCTTTGAAGCCGGTCATTATCACCGTTAATGCATGGCCACGTGATCGAGTCTCGACCAATCAGAAACCATCAACTCTCCAAGGTATTTATTAATGTTATTTATAATCATGAGTATAAAGCTAGAAAAACAATTCATTGTCACACATGTTCTTCCTTTTAGCCATACCTTTCTTTTTCCTACTTTTTAAAACTTACCTTTAGGGAAATGGTTAAAATCCAAAAGTTAACTTTACATGGAGCAGGCCTATTCCATTTTAGTTTTCCCCCTCTACTTTCTTGTTTGTCCATGGATCGTTCTTCAATTACTTTCACCTGTTACTTTCTTACATGTTCTTGTATTCACTGACAGTTCTCCCTTTATTTGTGCCATGTTATTTTACTTATACATGTATAGCTATGAACAAAATTAGCCATCTCGTTCACACTTTGTAATCTGAGCATACCTTGATAAATCTGTAGGTATCTTCTTTTTTGGGGTGAGGATGCATGGGGGATGGGCCAGGGGAGTTGGGTTTTTGTTTTTCTTGTTTGCGTTTACGATGTGTATGATGTGTACAAACACGAAAAACGCCCCTGGAATCTCGTGGTATTTCATTTAAAAGTAAGTGTTTCAACAAAACTGGCAATAGATGACGGTTTAGTGACACTTGAACCCTGCAGCTACTACAAAGAAGTGTACTCGGCGCAGCTGTTGTGGCGCATTCGTTCAGTAGACATCAAGTTGAAAGCATCCAGTGCATTTCCGCCTCCTGACTTTGCTTTGGTTTTCAAGTCTGTTTCAACCTGAAATGTAAGCTTTTGATCAACGTGGCCAGATTTGATATGTCAGTAGATTGGAAAGAAAAACGTCCTGGTTATTAAATTTGTTCATAGGTTACGGTAATCTGTCACGGGATGTACCTTGGTATGACTTTACATTGCATAAACGAGAGTGATGTACGCGTTATGTGTACTTTTACTGCTGCTTCTGAGCCGAATTAATCAGCGGGGGAAAAAAGATATGACGCACTTTTTTTGTTTAAGGCTCGCATTGGTTTACAACTAACATGGCAATACAACCACATCATTGAGAGTTTCTTACTGTCTGTCTTATTCTCCCTCACTTTCTAGATTAGCAAGAATGAAGGTTTACATGTGCCTGGTTCTCCTGATGGTCGTTGGATGTGCCTTGTGTTTCGCACAGACGGACGGTAAGTTAATTTGTTCAGTGTTCCATTATCCTTCAACGGTTCCGACATAGAAGCCGTCTTATAACCAAATTAGCACAGCCCCTTAAGCCTATCGTATATGTTTAAAGTAAATATATTTTGATTCGATTTTCTTTGTTTTCTTTGTTCCAATATACTCTTTGTTTCATCTCATTTGCCTTTGTCAATCCAGAGATAACTCCAGTTTACTACGGAACACAAAAATCGAGTTTGTGCCACAGTGGCGAAACAACTCTGCCCATGCATAAAATTGGCGCAAAATCGATTTTTGTGTATCGCACTAAATTAATTATATCTCTGAATTGACAAAAGCAAATAGAACATTGGATCACTATTGGAAAGCCCAGTCTTTGTTCTTTAATATTATGCCGAGTAAGAATAACTTATTTTGAAATTTCATTTTTTTTTTCTGATTGTACCATTTTTTTGACAGGCTGTATTTCCATACGAGTCAGTTACATCCATGTCGTTATTTGAGCGAGAGTAGTTTTTGCGTTAGACAAAAAGTAAAAGTATTTTGCTGGACCCAAAACTGAAACTACCTTTCACCGTCTATAACTAATTGCCATTCAAGTAATACATTCAAATATAAACTGAAATCGTTCATACTTAATTCTCAGAGTGCCTGATTTATTATAACGTTAAGTTGATTCAGCCGTTATTGGAATGTCGTTTATTGTCGTGTATATGCTTATACATATTTAGCTATTGTCATTATTTGTGAATTCTATAATTAGTGTTGTTTGTCTTGTTTTGTCTTGTATTGTTGAGCACATTCTTTTCAGTGTGCTTGATTCATTACTACATTAAGCCGATTTAACCCCTATTGAAATGTTGCTTATATATTGTCTTGTCTGCTTTGTTTAGCTGCTTCACATTAAACTAGTGTCATTATTTGTAAATTCTAAAATTAGTATTGTTTGTCTTGTTTTTTCTTGTATTGTTGGGCACATCTACCACAAGCTGCGGCTTTTTGTGATGATACCTCCACAGAGTGAAAAAAAGATTTATTGAAGTGAATTATTGAATTGAATCCATGTTGGTTTATATTTCAGCTTGCACATCTAATGCCCAATGTCCAGGACGCTACGGGGTATGTCATCGTACATTGGGATATTGTTTTGAATTGAACCCTCTTGGCGTAGCACCAAGAGCGTCGTAATTCAAGTTCAAAACACCAGAACTACTGACAATGGACATGAATGAATTACAACATGGTAAGTCCATCATTATCGATTATGTGGTCTTTCCTCATCTTTTCTCAAGTATATGTTGCAAACACTCATTTTTACGCCATTTAACCCGAAAAGGGCCGATGGGGGCGGCGGCCCCTCTTCTTTTTCCGCGATAGCCTTTAAAATAAAGAAATCCGCGACCCAAGCTTTTATGACTTTTTAGCCTCATGCCTTGGGCATCTTTTGACACCAAAAACATAAATATTGGACCAAGGGGTGTCGCGCAGCAAAAACAATTTCTTGGGTAAGTTCATGAAGAGTTGCTCTATGCATGTACCGAGTTTCAAAATTGTTCGTCATTCGATGGCCGAGATCTAAGGGAGCGGCGGAATCCCCCGGCTGAGAAATGGTCAAAATAACCCGGCCCTCATAGGGTTAAATGCATAAATTACAATCATTACAATTTTAGTGGGTAAACGGGTCCTCTGAAACGTTTCCATCGTTGTTTTTGAAAACAAAATAAAGTGTATTGTTTTCTTTTATTATCCCCATGCAGATCGGACAAATGCTACCCGACTGCAAGGCTTTACTCGGATTAAGTAAAACATATTGGATATTAACTATGGTTTCTTAATTTCTGATAAGATTGTCTATTTTTTTGTTAACAATGCTGGGTCCGTGTTCCAGCCATTTTGTGTTTCATTGATGCCGTGACAGTACTGTTCACGACTGAAGGCTGCTCATAATTATGAATTTTAAGGGCTATATTGAAATCAAATTTCACACAAAAGACTCTAGACTAATCGATCCGTGATTACAGGCATATTTAACGATTGACATATTTGAATTGTCCACAGAGCGCATACAAATCAATCCTGAAGATAAGTTCTTCTCATTATTTAATAACACGTGTTATGAACTCGAGCACGGACTTAATATTATTCCCACTGTGTCATCTTAAAAAAAAAAAGTGTTCAAGTTTAATATTTTATTCCTCTCTGTAATTTTTTTTTTTTTTTTTTGGGGGGGGGGGGGAAATTCTTGGGTTTTGGGGGTATCGGTGGTGCATGGCTATGATTAGTCCTGGTGATGGTTATAATACTCATTCTTCCCAGAATCCTAGGCCCAGATTAAGTGTTTCGTAGGCCCCATGCACCAGTGTTCCAAAGAATGGATAAGGAAGGGGAAAGGAAGAGGGAATAAGAACAAAGTGGAGAATGTAAATTATAAACACCGCTGCCCAAAACTCCGCGAAGCTATAATCCGGTTCTGCAACCCATGGGAAAAGATTGTACATTCTATCATGTCGGCACGAGCTGCCGCGGCGTGAAGTCGCTTCATGTACGGTGGTTGACAGCTACAGCTGTGCAAAACAAAAGCACGTGCTCTCTCGCAGGCAGTTACGAATCGAGCTGATTCTTATTAGTGACAACTCAAAATAACGAGGGCATATTTCGATAGAGTCGAGCTACAATTTTGATATTTGCGCCACAGAGCATCTGCAATCAACAAATTTCCCGGGGCTCTTTAAGCGTCCCCAGATCCCACAACTTCAGGGCTTCGCACATAAAAAATTCCACTATATAGGATTTAAAGAAGCCCCCCCCCCCCCCTGCATTCTGGGATCAGGGAGCAGGCCTGAACAAGGTATGCGCAAAGCTACTGAGCACGTACATGCAGTTTTGCGACAATGAAATCAAAAACATTATAGCTGGGTTGAATTTTGTATTCTCGAGCAATTTTAAAAATTAGTTTCGAACGATTACAGTACAAGCGCTCAATATAACAAATTAATCATTGCAAATTAATCATTGCATTTAAGTTGCAATTGTCCTCCGATAGAAAAGAAAAAAGAAAGAAAATAAAACAAAAAGTTATGTGGCGATAGCCAAGTCTTCAGGAGTCGGACTTATGACCCTAACTCAATGAGCCCCTTACCGACTTCCAATATAGAACTCTTCTGGGACTCGGTACCCGGCCCACCACACCTCCTTCCCTGTCCATCCATGTAACTCGAAAGTCAGGCACCATAAAGGGAGGAAACGAGGTGGCACCCTAAGCCTTGCTGCCGAGTCAGCAAAAGAACCCCGTACCTATACGCAGATGCCAACCTGGACTTCGCAGACAGTCCCAACTTGTGAGTCAGCTTACCGACCGACCGAGCTAACTGCTGTTGGTAAATGACGACGGGAAAATAATACTCTTAAATGACAGAAGCGCGGGCATCGAAAACCAAAAACTGACACCAAGCGGGTGCGAACCCCTAACCCTGGGTCCGCTGTCAGACAGCTTAACAACTAGGCTATTTCAGTCTAGTGCTTTTCTCTTTGCGTTTAAAACAGAGTAACTTTGTGTTCCATGGCTGCACGAAAGATGCATCAGCATCGCGCTACACACATGAATGCTGTTACGTAACTCTTTTCTACAATCATTCTAATGTACCGAGCAGTTGACTATTCAGAGTCACTACGAGTAATTAACCTTACCAAGCTCGTCCTTTTTCTGTCTCATCATATTCTGTCTCAATTGTTTCGCGTCGCGTGTCTCTCGGCAGGTACTAACATATCGCGCTGATTGAGTGAAATTCTAGCAAGTTTTCCCTACCTTATTATATTTATATCAAACTACTGACCCGTTTACAAAATATTTTGGAGGGAAATGAGTTTGTCTGATTCTAATTTAGCTACCTTAGCTAGCTTGCGAAAATTCATCTTTTGTGTACTTACGCTAAGTCTAGGGAATGATGCCATTATAATACAATGTCACAAGTTAACGTCAGCCGGTGGCATGATGAGAATCGTGACCACGCCAGTGCAATGACAGCCAGTGCAGCACATGTAATACGCCTTATCGGCGGCGGCGGAACGTTTTTAATACTGGGGGCATCATCAAAAAGAGACATTCCCTTCATACGGTGTGAAAGAGGAGAAAATTGTGAATCTATATTCGTTTACATAGCAAGGAATACATGTTACCCAGAGCAAAATGTGCTACCAGCATTGATATACTTGATATACATTGATATATTTAAAAAAATGTTTGCCTTACATTTTACAGGCCAGTTTTCCATTTTGAGAGGGGCACAGTTGTTTATTGTGAGAGGGGTCATTCGTGTTTTCGAGGGATTTTTCATCTTGAAAAGGTTCACAATCTTGTTAATGCGCGAGCGGTATTTGTGTTTTTGTTTGTTTTTCGGGGGTTTTTTTTGGGGGGGGGGAGTTTGCATCACAAGAGGGGAGATTATTTTTAAACGTGATCGTAATGTTTTTAAGTGCGTTTGAGGGCAGTTTTATTTCCATCTCGAAGGGGCATTTTGTGACCTAGTGTAGCAAAGGAGTTTCGTTGGCCCTGCTCCACCCTAGGCACTGCGCACACAACATTTATGTTAATATGATTTCAAATACAAAACACTGTACAAATCAAGCCTGGCCAAACTGGATAGGTCCTATCTCTAGCAGCCTGTTGGCACCAATTCTCGAGGGCGTCATTCGCTTCTCAAAAGTGGGAGGGGTACATACATGTGAATCTTGATCAGTGCTAATGCCAGTGCGAAGCCTAAAACGGCGTGGATTCGGAGCTTATGGGCCCCCGGAAGAAAAAAAAATTCTAACGATTTCTGACGATCGCCAAAGTATTAGCACAAGATCATCATTTCAACATCTTTTTTTTTCGAGTTTAAAGTCATTAAATCAGATGTTTTGAGCTTAGAATCAAATGTATGCAACATTTTTTTTTATTCAGGGACTAACATTGTTGGGAAACGATATGTCCCCCCCGTTCCCCACCGATCGGCGCCCATGGTTTGCACCGTGCTTCAGAACGACAGACTTTACACGTACATTTTATACGTAGGGCCAGTGCATACATGCTGTACATGCAGCTGCGTCTGTTAATGAAATCGTACATTCTGAGAGAGACCCTAAAACCTTATAAAAAAAAATAAAAAAATAAATCTCTTCGCGTGGGTGTGTGCGTGAGTAGGCCTATTATGGCACAATGCGGTATTTTCGTAGTCCCCCAAGCTTTCGTAGGCCCTCCAAGTTTTCGTAGGCCCTCCAAGTTTTCGTAGGCCCTCCATGTTTTCGTAGGCCCCAATTTTTCGAAGACCCTAGGCACAGTACTGTGCCTATTTGGGTAATCTGGGCCTGATTCTTCCTGCATGTATCGTTTAAGCAGCGCAGAAATATGTAAACGTTTGCATCCGAGGAATCTTTTTTGGAACTGATTGGGAGAAAGACAATGCCGAGAGAAAACACGAGACCGTTCCTTTCTAAGTAAGAACACTTGTTTTATTGTGATTTCAAATCAAAATGTCATGTTTAGGCAAAAAAAATATGTGTGAGGTTTTACAGATTGCAATACATGTTCATAAGGCTGGCATAATTTGGGGGCGATCGTTTTATTTGCATTCCAGTAAACGTTCAGTTTTAACGGCACCGTGACAAAACACACAAATACTGGATGAGTAAAAAAAAAGCGGAACCCAAACCCCCAAAATATATTTCATATGTTAAAAAAATTGTAGCACCAAAAATAATAATGACCGGAACCCCAATTTCATAAACTACGTTTAATTTACTGAAATTGCTCAATACGTTCAAAGTATATCACAAATGCAATGACCCTGTTACGCACCAACTATATCACATGGTCCCAACTACAGTTGGGTCCATTGCCATATGGAGCTTAATAACGCAGGAAAGATGTTAACATGTGATTTCATTTTTGTCGCTGTTGACTTAATCTGAATGCATACTGTTCCTTTGAAAATTATAATTGTTAAATTAATTAAAAAACGGCAATTTAATTTTGTACAATAATCAGCCATCTATGCTACAAAAGCTCAGCGTTTTTTTATGGAATTTGTTTAAAAGAAGATCCAATTCTTCAAAAAGGACTTTGAAATTATTTGCTTTTAATTGAACGTATAACTATTTCTTGTCCCTTTTCATCATTTGATGATTCCTCTTTCGTGAACGTACTGATAATGATATAGCTCCGTGGCAAAATAAATTCACTCTTGAATGCAAAAGAATGTACCAGCGCCCGTGAATTCATTCAAAACGTCTGTCTGTAATAGTCACCAATGTTCTTTTATTGTGTTTTGAAACCCATGTCTCGTGCATACTTGTAAAGAAAGCGTAATCAAAATTGGTCATGAAAAGTTAAAAGGGACGCCCTCTTTGTACACAATCCGTGTGTGGATGTCTGTGTTAATTATTGTGGGTTTTTTCATCAATACCCCACCTAGTAAAGAAGTGCATCTGATTTTGAGGATGTGAGAGCCTTTGTGCCGGTTCAATTCCTAGATATAATATTTTGGCGTTCCCTTGGCTTCTAAAAGAATAACAGGCCCTGCTTGGAGAGAGTGAGAACACGTCCTATACAAACAGAAAAAAATACATATATACATACATGTATCATGTTGATTGAAGCAATTTTACAACTGTAATTCAATCTTAAAATTAAAACAAACCAAAACCAGCAACATTTTTTTTTTATGACAAGCGATTTTACAACTTAAATTTATAACAAAACAAACCAGCAATTTTTTTTAATCAGAGCACCATGCAAAACCACATACATTGAAACGTACATGTGCTGATTAAAGAGATTCCTATGTCCGTATGGCCTATATTATAGCTAACGAATTAATCATAATGTAGTCAGGGGAATCGCGCCTCGGCCACCGCCAAGGCTATGCCATTAGAATGCGAGGCCCAAATCACCCAATCCAACTCGGGCCCTCGTGTGCTAAGCACTTATTTGAAGTATTTACACGACACGACAGTTAAGTAAATCCCAACACAAAACATGTGTTCTCTTGTCCTTTTGTCTATAATATCGAGGGATCGAATAAACGTTTAAAAGGAAGCAGACCGAACCTATTTTTACAGCCCGATCCTATCCGGCTTACGACAAGTAAAAAACAAAAAATCGACTTTTCTGTTTTCTCAAAATGCTTTCCAACTCCATTTCACGTCATTAACCACTAGTAACACTTCTGCCGTCCGTATTTTTGTTTGTTGTCCTACTTACAATCGCTATTTTTAAAAGAAAACTGACGCTGTTTTCCCCCATGCAATCCGAGCTATAGTTCCCCTTGCCTTGGTGCTATATGCGTGCAGAAATAGAAGACTGATGGTTAGCCAAAGTAATGACGAAAGGACCGGAACAGTATATGGCTTATGTAACGTAACAGGTTGAATTTGACATCGTGAAAATGACATGCAAACATCGATGAAAAATATGCCTGCAAGTTAATTAAAAGAACTTGATTTCTTTTTAAATAAAATGACGAAAAAATATAATGCTTTCAACGCAAAACAATAGAATCCGAATGAAAGTCGACATTCATGGAAAAGTAACATTCCCTTTGTGCGGGAAATAACTCACGAAATACTCTGGATGCATTAAGTTGAAATTTCGTCAGTGATTTGTCATGATATTGGACATTACAAGGTGAAATGTCACGAGAAACCGTCAAACATTTAAAATAAAATGACCGAGACAATAACAAACGCGAAAAATACAATCCGAATGAAAGTCAATTTTCAACTCCATATGTTATTTGTTAATATTGATTACATTTGTAATAACCATTTGTTCAGCTTAAAAAAAAGTAGGCTTCAAAAGGTTAGATCGTGTCTTACATATATTAGCCTTTATTTGGCAAAGCAGCAAAAAAGTTTCGAATATCGTATGTCGAGAACGTAACATATTTGAGGTAGTTGCAATGGCAATGATCAACACTCTGACGATAACACTCTGACGAATCCTAGTCAGCACTCTGACGAAACCTCGTCAGCAAGCCGTTGATCTCGATCATCCTTCTCTTTCAAAGCATTTCTTCTTTGGTAACCGGGCGGATTCTCAATCACATGGTTTTGTACGTTTTATAATTTGTTGATGGTTTCAACAGGCGATCCGGATAAAAAAGTTCACCGCTATAAATGAAAGTGATAACTCCCTACGGATCATTTTTGAAGTTTGGTCGCTTTCTTTTTGACTCAACCTGTAAAGCTTCGTAGGCTTAATAAATGACGATGACAGCTGAGGAGGACAGAGAAATACACTGTGTCTGCACTGAATGTAGCCGCGCCAGATAGGTCAAAGCCCTTTTTCGTCGACCTGAGTAACATTTCACGTAGTATCTTTATTAGTAATTGTATTTATTTGCAACCAAACATCAAATGAAGTGGTTGGATTAAAAACAAATGTCGGGATCTGGAAATTCCCCTTTAAAAACTTAGTACGCGCCATATGCATGATGACGTCATTGACTCGTGGTTTCTAAGTGCGTTCGGAAATTACATAGTAACAACAAAAACGCTCTTATACTTTCTCAAACTTTATTCCTACTATTTTATTAGGCATAAATAAGTTTGCAGAATACATTTATAGTTTTCTCATAATAATAAATTATTCCAGAAATGTGATATTTTACTAAGTAAATCTGGTTTTTGTGCTTCGGACTTTTTCGGGCTTTTTCGGAAGTAAGTGGCCTACGTGCAGGATTTGCACGTCCTTTCCGTTTTTTTCGTACCATGCCGTTGCATGATCGATGTGAGCCAGATTCACGTCAAAAACCTTCTTTGGCAAGCTAAAATCTGAAGGCCCGTATCTGAACTGTCCACCAACTGGAGTGAGGTGCTGCATAGCTGCTTTTGAAGTCATTTAAGCTAAGATTTGAAGACGTCGGGTGAGAATTTTAAGCAATTCTTTCAACACATTTTGTACCACAATTGTAAACAAATAGTGTACGTACGTACATGTACTTGTATTGTCTGTGTAGTGTGTACAATGTAACATGCAAACTTTAATACACAGCGTCTGCTATTCTATTTCATTGTACAGGGATTTTTATATTTCTATTGAAATATTGTATCTCAACTGAGCTTCATCACTCATCAATAAATCAACCAAATCAACTGAGAAGTGCCTGATGATTATCCATGCTTAGTGATTGCCTCCCTCCTCCTTAACTGGTGGACGAGTCTCCCCCTCTGATTAAGACAGCAGGGCCGACCACTACATAAAGACATGTAAGATTATTTCTTGTTTTTCTTCTAATACACACCTTAATTTTGTTTGAGCTGCGGAGAAGCAGTTCAATAACTCATTACGTCAGTCAGGTTATCATTCAGTCAATCATCCCGTCGACCGACCGACGGTCGGTCGGTTGGTCAGTCAGTAACAAACGTTGACATTGTCTATTGCTCCTACATATTTTGACGGATTTCAAACAAACTTTGTCCAAAGTATCAGTAGCCCAAACCCAAAATGTCACCAGGCGCGGTTCTACGGGGCTAGGGAAGGCTGTAGCCGCCCCACCCAAATTTTGTCTAACCCCCAAAAATAAATTCCGTAAAAAACAAATTGCTTTACAAAAAGAAGGATTGTGATGTACATGTGAACGGTCTCCCCCTAAAGAAGAAATAGCCGTGACAATGGGTGCATTAGTTAATATGGTGCAAGGGCGGATCTAGGAGGGGGGCCAAAGGGGCCATGACACCCCCCCCCCCCCAAAAAAAAAAAAAACGAAACCAATTTTTTTTTTAAGTGACATTGCACTAAAGGCAGGCAATGAATACACCACTATCTTTTCCTCAAAAACAATTGGTTAAAGTGGTCAGAAATTGCCTCAGATCGCACCACAGAGCATCTAGAATCCAAAAATTGTTCGGGGCCCTTAAGCGGGCCCCGAACCCCACGCCGTAATTTTTTGGACCCACATTTTTGGGGGACCAAAATTTTGTTTGGCCCCCCACAAAAAAATTGTGTTCTGGATCCGTCCTTGCTATAGTGTGAATAATTTTAGGATTTTATTGGCGCTCCCCATTGAAATATGGCATGAGCCCCCCACACCAGCACCGATTGATTCTTGGAGGCCTAAGTGTCTGGAAAAAATAACCGGTCAACATTCCAGCACGCCTCCCTGAAAAAAAAATTCTGGATCCACCATGCGAGCCCCCCCCCCCAAAAAAAAATTGGTTCTAGAACCGCGCCTGCATGTCACATGACCAACCTTGGGTAAAGGTCATCTTTGGGATAAAAAACAGGGTCCGACCTTCCAACTCTTTTTGTTTACTAGCCAGCCGGGATATTGAAACGGACTCTTAACTAGCCGGCTGGCATTTTCAATTATCTCAAATACAAAATGGCGTATTTAAAAGATCTAATAACTTAACCCCTTAAAACAGTTGATAAAATTAGACACAGATTGATGGGGTTTTCTTTCTGAATTTAATGATTTATTTCTTCCTGTACGTTCATCGTTTGCCGTTCCCAAATCTTTTTTCCACTCGCCAGCCGGGCTACTTAAGGAATATAGTTTGACTAGCCCGCCGCTGTTTTGATTAGCATTTGGCTAGCGGGCTACCGCTAATTTCGAACCCTGTAAAAAGCTCATTTTTTAAACTAAAAAACCTACTCCTTCCAGAAATTACATGGCACAATCGCTTGACTTATGCATGAACACCAATTCGATATTTCCGATCGAGCTTGTTATTTTGGTTCTGGTTTCGGTTTGTTTTGTTGGGTAAAATAGAGGACGGGGGATTTCCACGCGACCGAGTAAACAAAATGTCCAGAGTCCAGGTTAATAATTGCCTCCTCATTCGAATTATATTCAGTTCCATTTGTATTGTTGCCTAGCAACCTTGATAATCGTGTCTGTGTTTATTTGCCTATCTACATGGTAACCCACCCACAGACATCGATTGACAAAAATGGCGCACGCAGGAGCAGCGCTGAATGTCCAGGTTCCCATATATTGACCAGGTTCCCGTGCATCTGGTCCTGTTTACACTAGCATACATGTTCTTCCTCCACACAATTGGGATTAAATGTTTATATGTTCATGATATAAATATACAATGCAAGCAAGTTGTCCACAATGTTTGTAGGCCCTATAGTTGTCAATTTTGTTATACTTAAATAATGTATCATTTTAAAATATTGAAACTAAAATAGAAAAAACGGGTTAATTTGTCTTGTAACGATCAGAAGGATACTTTGTCGTGATATAGTTACTTTTGTAACAGTACTTCGACTTTTTGCCCGTTAGACTGTCAACATAACGCATTTTATTTTGCAGCCCCGAAATTAGCCCAAATTGGCTACAAAATTAGCCCAAACAATACTCACTCCCCAGGTCTTTTCATTCTAGAAAGTTTCCTTTGCCTGTGGACACTTTTACACGAAACGACACTTAAGTAAATCCCCACATAAAACATATGTGGCGTGTTACCTTATTCAAAGCCATATTCCGTTTTTCGACCTGTTTGCGTAACATTTCACGCAGTATACACAGTTATTTTCTATTCCCCCCCCCCCCCTCGGTAGCACAAGGGCGGGGCGGGGCGGGGCGGGGGGGGGGGGTTTCCAAGTGAACGCTTAAACAAATGCCCAGAGTCTAGGATAATTGTCCTCCGCTAGTGTTGTTGCCTAGCAACATAACAATCGCGTCTCGCTTTTGTTTCCATATCTTTATGGTTACCCACCATATAGACATAATTATAATATCGAGACAAAGAAGGGGATTACCAGGCGCACTCAAGAGCAGCACCAAATGTCCAGGTGCTCATACGAATTATTTAGTTACAACATGATCATCCATAACAACCAAAAACTGGATTTATGTCCTTGAGATAAAAAAAAAATCTGGATCCTGATCTAATAGCTTTGTAAGCACGTTGTCCGCATTTTGTATGAAACTGTCAATTCAATACTCATAGTGAAATAATTTACCCAGCTAAAAGTTTGAATTAAGTTAGCGAAACTTATGGGGGAAAATAGTTACAAAATCCCTTCTCAAAATTGTGCCTCGTTGAAAACAGGTTTTCCTCGGGGAAAAGAGGCAATACTTAAGGATAGTTTTATATTGATGAATTCCACACTTATTTCCGAAAAATGATATTTGTTGTTGCCCTATTCAAAACATTTGTTGGGTTTTGTTTATCAACAAAACACGGGAAGCTTAATTCCCACGCCTTGTAATCGGTCTATGGGTCTCCTATACCACTGAAAATCTTTATTTCACAACTTCCTTCTATCACACTGATACCTCAATGATCAGCTACATGTACATGTAGCATCTCCTGCCCCAGTCTCCTACACTCTTTGGGTGTTGGAATCCCTCTTACTCCTGATGACGAAGAGCAGAGTGTACTGTCATAATCCCAAACCTGGAGTTTCCCCTGGTTCTTGTAAGACCCTCACAAACTAAAAAAAAAAAGTCTCGTCTCTTTGTTAAATCTTATAAACTGATTCTTTCAGGGTTTAATGAACCACATACAGGTGAACCATGCAGATATAAAACTTATCTACTCTTGGGGTAGTCTCCATCCGAAGCAGTGAAAAATGTAAACAGTTGCTCAACTTCAGTGGGACAATAATTATTTGATAGTTGCATATGTTTCTGTTGACTAATGTACCTCCCGTACGTCCATCGCTGAGCTAAGAATATCCCCATCTATGCTTAGATTAGCGACATAAGCATAGTTTAGCGATGACAAAATCTTCCATAAACTAAGTAATTTCAATATTTTACCCCATTTGTGTTTACAAGTATGGATCCAACGGGCTAGAATGGATCACATCCATGTTGCTATTTTTGTTTTTCCTTTTATTTAACTGCCACTTAGACTAAAAACTCACAAAATCTCTACTTATTGAAAAATGTATATACATTATTATATTTATCTGGGTATAGAGTGAGGCTATGTAGACGGTTTCCATGACGATTCAAGGCATTTTCAGGAAGATAAATATACGAACATATACCCATGTCAAGCTAAACCAAGATTGGAAAAGGTATATGCATGTATCTGGAAGATTGAACTGACACCTACCGACCCAAAGGCTAAGAATACCAGAACCTAGATTCAACAGGACGTTGTTTAACTTATTAAAAATGTATGTAATTTTCAATTTGCCAAGACTTAACTCTCAAATTAGCTCATCAGAAGTTAAACACTCATAACCTAACTTCTTTTTTATGATTTGGTGGCTTTCAAGACGAAAAGTAAGCTGTAGTGTTAATGATGAGCAAGTTTTCGGACAATTTCAAAATAAACATGTATATATATTTCGTTTGACCGTAGCGCCCTCTATGGTTAATTTCCATGGCAACCAAAGATATTTGTTGAAAGACCTATTCATGAAGGATAAGTTTGCCGAGTTCGATTAAGATCGGTCAAGGTCTGCTAAGGTGATGGCATTTTGTTTTGTCCCCTTCCAACCCTAGTGCTAAGAAAATGCCTTCTATAAAGCTCAATCATAGGAAATTCCAATAATTGGCCTCCTGAGAGAGAGCATCCCTAAATTTTCACTGTTAACATCTTTTGTTTTTTGTTTTTGTTTGAATAGTTGAAAAACAAAAAAATTAGGTTATGTTCAGAATTTCCCCTTATTCAATATCAGTAAGGAGATTTTATAAGGAAATATGGCTGGTAGGTTGAAACGCCTGATCACAAAACCAATCAAAGGTTGTGCCAAACAACGTACTTTGAACGTGCACAGGCAAACATTGAAGCGTGCCCGCGTGCAAAGGCTAGACCCCTTGGGATATGGGACCGCAGGGCTGTTAGACAATCATGGGATACGATCGCCCTGTATCTGGGCCAGTGGCAAAATGTAAAAAATTGACGTACATGAGAAACTTCTCCCCCTAAGTGAGAAGGGTGCATTTGAACACTTTTAGTTAATATAGTCTGCCCGATTGTAGCATTTTATCAGCGCTCCCCATTGGAAATATGGCACGAGCCCCCACGTATTGATTTTAAGAGGCCTAAGGTTCAGGAGAAAATACCCTGTCTACATTTCAGCACGTCTCCCTGGGAAAAAAAAAGTCTGGGTCCACCTTGCTAGCCACCCCCCCCCCCCCAAAAAAAATGGTTCTAGAACGGCGCCTGATCTGGGCCGATGTTTAGGCTGATGCAGATTGAAGTTGTCGGCCGAGTTGGTAAGCGATTTGTTCATGTTGGCAAACGACAGCTCCTGGTTAACGTTTGTTCACGACAATTATATCCGTTTGGTCGATTACGTCGAATCTGTTTTGGAACTGTTTGGGAGAAACACAATGCCGAGAGAAACACGCGACGGTTCCTTTCTAAGTAAGAACACTTGTGTATTGTGATTTCAAATCAAAATGCCATGTTTAGGCACTAAATTATTTGTTAAGTTATACAGATTACAATACGTGTTCATAAAGCTGGCATATACTGCATTTTTTGGGGGCGATCGTTACATTTGCAATCCAGTATACATACAACAACTTCATCGTGACAAAATACACAAATACAGAGTGAGTCAAAATAAGCGGAACCCACACCCCCAGAATTATATTCTATATTTTAAAGAATTTTAAAGAAAATAGCACCAAAAACAATATTGACTGGACTATGTTTAGATAACAAAATTACTGAAATTGCTCCATACGTTTAAAGTATGACTAGGCGCACGCAAGAGCAGCGCCGAATGTCCAGGTTCCCATGGTGTCGCTCATACGAATTATGTATTTACAACATGAACAACCATGACAAAATAAATGGGTTATTATGTCGTTGCGATAAATACATGGGCCAAAATTCAGCATTCTGATCTAATAGCTTGGTAAGCACGTTGTCCACATTTTGTATGAAGCTGTCAATTTCAATGCTGATAGTGAAATAATTTAGCCTGTTAAAAGGTTCGAGTTAAGTTACCGAAACTTAATGGGGAACAATAGTAATTAAATTCCTTCTTAAAATTGTACCTCAGTAAAAGCTGGTTTTCATGGGAAAAAGAGGCAAATTAAGGAGAGTTTGATATTGTTGAATTCCGCACCTATATCTGCTAAATAACAGTTGTTAATTTCCCGTTCTGAAGAATATTTTTTTGTGCAGACCGATTTGGGGGGTTTTGTTTCTACCGAAACCAATTGTGCCAGGTTTCAAAAGTGAAAAAAGCGAAATAACGCAATAGTGGATTACGGGGGTTCTTGGTAGTGTGGTTGGCTGACCAACGTCATTTTGTTCCGATATTAGGCTCAATACACTGGTGAGAAAATCCCAGTGCTAAGATTCGTGAAAATAACGTTCATCATAAAAACTCGATATATTGCTTCGGGCCTTTGGGCCATCTATGTTGACTGCAACACTCCGCCAACCCCCTTTATAAATTCAGGATCCATCCGAATTTGACAGAGAATTTGACAGAGTCCAGCAAATATAGGTGCACAATTCGCTCTTTTCACACTCCGCCATTGGGCATGCAGAGCCTTGATCTGGCAACTTCACCCAATAAAAATAGCTGGTTCAGTAATCCAAATCCGACACGTGAATCGCTGAACCGGCTATATTTATTGTGTAGAGTTGCCAGATCCAGGCTCTGCATGCCCATGGCGAATGAAAAGGAGCGAATGGATCGGGTAGTTCACGCTACATTCCCTACTTTATTCTCAAAAGCCATTGTGCATTGTACGACAGAGATGACATTAATGTACTCTCCATTTCTTATAAAGGGTGGGGAAGTACCAGTTGCATTGTGGTATATGTCTAATTTGGCATAATTTTCATGATCGATTTTATTGCAAAGTCAACATGAACAGATGCTTATTTGGTTTGTTTTAGCCGGAGAACCACCGAACATTCATTAACTTAGAGGGCTGCGTTCACAAAGCATTCGATGAAACGACATCGACATTTGAGACCTCCGTATTAGGGCTTTAAGGAGTGAGTTAGCGTAAAATGGGCGGGGGGTTTCCAGCAGCACGCAACAACGCTGTATACACAGGCAACTCATTAGGTTTAGTATCACACACTCTCTGGATCAAATTCATTGTACAATCGAGGCTTCGATGTGTAGCGGTGCAAAAGCTGTGTGTCAACCGGAGAACAGTCAGCTTAACTTTAACATCGACATCTAAACATTAACATCGACATCTGAGCGCGTAAGTACGATAAATTCAAAAATGTTTCCCTACCTCAACTAACCAGTGAGTTTATATGGCGGGCAAACACAAATTAGAAAGCAAATGTTGAACTTTCTCTAGAATTGAAATACTGACAAAATATGTTCTGAGAAAACAATTCATCCATTACAGTTCTCCTGTCCTTTTGTCTATAAAAGCAGGGGAATTAACATTTAAAAGGAAGCACATGGATTCATCATCAACTAAAACAAAATCCGTGCTAGCTACGACGGGAAGTAAATTATGGGGGAAAAACAATAGAATAACTGTTCTGTTGAAAAGAATGTGAGTGCAAAAGAATGTTACATTGAACTATTCTTGAGGATAATGTGTTTTTTTCCCCAAAAATACCGATAGAAAGAATTTCCCTTTATATAATGCACTTCTTAAAAGCTGTATTAGGGACATGATGGAAAATCTGTCTTACGTATGCTAATGTACGACCTATAACGTACGACCTATTATTCGCAAGTAGGAAATACGACTTATCAGGTATAACCCGTACGTATATACACCCTGAAAAAAAAGCAAAGCCAAAAGCAAAAACAACTTTGCCAAATTGGATTGTACAGTTCGATTTAAGCGCAAGGCACGTTTCGGTTGATGAAATGGGGATGTTATTGACACACACCAATGAATATTGTGAATGGTTGCGAGTCCCACATTTAACCATAATAAATATGCATTGATCTTAATCAGTTATAATTCCAGCCATAAGGTCACCAGTGTCGAGTCGAGTGAAATTGAGTCACATTGCTGCTATAATACGGTCACTGACACTTTGTAGCCATTTGAGTTGTAGTGCTTGGGGTATATGTTTCTATTTCTCCATGATAACCATTGTATGGTGGCCCTGAAGGGACATCACACATCAAGATTTCTGCGCAGATTTCTGCGATGTCGCACATTTTATCGCAGAAATCTGCGCAGATTTCTGCGATGTCGCACATTTTATCGCAGAAATCTGCGCAGATTTCTGCGATGTCGCACATTTTATCGCAGAAATCTGCGCAGATTTCTGCGATGTCGCACATTTTATCGCAGAAATCTGCGCAGATTTCTGCGATGTCGCACATTTTATCGCAGAAATCTGCGCAGATTTCTGCGATGTCGCACATTTTATCGCACATTTCTGTGCAGATTTCTGCGATGTCGCACATTTTATCGCAGAAATCTGCGCAGATTACTGCGATGTCGCACATTTTATCGCACATTTCTGCGCAGATTTCTGCGATGTTGCACATTTTATCGCAGAAATCTGCGCAGATTTCTGCGATGTTGCACATTTTATCGCAGATTTCTGCGCAGATTTCTGCGATGTCGCACATTTTATCGCACATTTCTGCGCAGATTTCTACGATGTTGCACATTTTATCGCAGAAATCTGCGCAGATTTCTGCGATGTTGCACATTTTATCGCAGATTTCTGCGTAGTCTGGTTCCCAGACCAAAAGATTCCGACTATTCCTGATGAATCTTAGGTCAGGTAGCCTCCGGTAATACAATGTATTACAATTTACATCACGTGACTAAAACGGGAGGAATTCCTCCTTTTTCCGAAAATGTCCGAAGTTTGCCGAATTCATTTCGTCGACTATCGGATAGTGTCCGAGTATTTCCGAGTATAATATAGGTTTTATTAACTGCTAATTGCTTATTACAAACTTTAAAAAACTAGTTGATAATTAATATCCATTGCTTTTATTTAGAAAACTTGAAATTCAACGACGATTTTGCACTCGGATCGTATACGAGGGGCGAACTTTTTGTTGCGTCATGCACTAGTTTGAATTTGACGACCGTTACCGGCATTTTCCAAAACTCGGCGTGGTCTCAATTCGGCTCCGCCTGCTTACAGTGCTGTTTGGGTGTCTAACTTTGAAGATTCCAGGTCAAAATTAGTCAATGTTTTCTTACAGAAGTATTAAACTGTATATCATAACTGTATGATATATGAAGCAAGTGATTTATTTTTAAAAAATGATCGGAACATTAAAAGCTTTATGTGATAAAGCGAATTCGGAAACGAAGCCGAGCTTTGAAAAAGGGCCGTCAATGTCGTCATGTTTATTTTTAGCCACGGAGGCTGCCTGACCTACAATTTAGACGTGTAGACGTCGGGGGGGAATTGTCAGGTCGGGGAACCAGACTAATTTCTGCGCAGATTTCTGCGATGTCGCACATTTTATCGCACATTTCTGCGCAGATTTCTGCGATGTCGCACATTTTATCGCAGATTTCTGCACAGATTTCTGCGATGTCGCACATTTTATCGCAGATTTCTGCGAGCGCGTGGGCGCGCGAACACGTTTTCTATAGGGCGCCATGTGTAAATGAATTATTTAACAAAATTATTTATATATAATTCATTATTTATTATATAATTCAGTTTTCCGGACAATTATATGTAAATAACTGTTTGGCAGTTTGCATTATATGTAAATAAATTTATTTGCCACTGCTAAAAATTAGATAAAAATAATGAGGTACCAAATAAATTAAATATATATAAAGTGTGCAAAAAATTATATATAAATAATTAGGTATGAAATAAATTATATATAAATAAATAAAGTAGGCAAAAAATTACATATAAATAAAAACGTACTGTTGCAAATAAATTATATATAAATAAATGAAGTAGGCAAAAAATGATATATAAATAATAAGTTTTCAAATAAATTATATATAAAGAAAAAAAGTGTGCAAAAATTATATATAAATAATAGGTTTGTATGAAGCCCGGGTAGGGAAAGGGTGGAATTTTTTTGGAATTTCCTATTTCGTTCGCATGAATTACTAATTCGTTCGCACGAATTGCTAATTCGTTCGCACGAATTCCTATTTCGTTCGCACGAATTCCTAATTCGTTTGCACGAATTGCTATTTCGTTCGCAGGAATTCCTAATTCGTTCGCACGAATTACTAATTCGTGGGAACGAATTAGTAATTCGTTCAAACGAATTAGTAATTCGTTCGCACGAATTCCTATTTCGTTTGCACGAATTCCTATTTTGTTCGCACAAATTACTAATTCGTTCGCACGAATTACTAATTCGTTCCCACGAATTGCTATTTCGTTCACACAAAATGCTATTTCGACCCCACGAATTGCTAATTGATGAAGCCCGGGAAGGGACAGGGTGGAATTTTTTTTTGGCATTTGCTAATTCGTTCGCACGAATTCCAATTTCGTTCGCACGAATTGCTAATTCGTTCGCACGAATTACTATTTCGTTCCCACGAATTACTAATTTGTTCGCACGAATTACTATTTCGTTCCCACGAATAGCTAATTCGTTCGCACGCATTACTATATCGTTCGCACGAATTACTATTTCGTTCGCACGAATTACTAATTCGTTCGCACGAATTACTATTTCATTCGCACGAATTGCTAATTCGTTCGCACGAATTACTATTTCGTTCCCACAAATTACTATTTCGTTTGTACGAATTACTATTTCGTTCGCACGATTTCCTAATTTGTGGGAACGAATTGCTAACTCGTGCATCCGGGAACATGCCAGTAATTCGTGGGAACAAATTGGTAATTCGTGGGAACGAATAAGCAATTCGTGCGAACGAATTAGCAATTCGTGCGAACGAATTAGTAATTCGTGCGAACGAATTAGCAATTCGTGCGAACGAATTACTAATTCGTTCCCACGAATTAGTAATTGGTTCGAACGAATTACTCATTCGTGCG
Source organism: Patiria pectinifera (assembly GCA_029964075.1). NCBI lineage: Eukaryota > Metazoa > Echinodermata > Asteroidea > Valvatida > Asterinidae > Patiria > Patiria pectinifera. The sequence continues at coordinate 12,138,248 of CM057134.1, forward strand.
AACGAATAACTAATTCGTGCGAACGGATTAGTAATTCGTGCGAACGAATTAGTAATTCGTGCGAACGAATTAGTAATTCGTAGGAACGAATTAGTAATTCGTGCGAACGAATAATTAATTCGTTCCCACGAATTACTAATTCGTTCCCACGAGTTAGTAATTCGTTCAAACGAATTACTAATTCGTGCGAATGAATAACCAATTCGTGCGAACGGATTAGTAATTCGTGCGAACGGATTAGTAATTCGTGCGAACGAATTAGGAAATTCCAAAAAAACAATTTCTCCCTAATTCCCGGGCTTCATAGGTTTGCAAATAAATTATATATAAATAAAAAAAGTGTGCAAAGGATTATATATAAATAATTAGGTTGCAAATAACTTTTATATAAATAATTCTAGTTTGCCCAAAATCATATGTAAATAATTAGGTTGCAAAAAAAATATATATATAGATAATGCAGTGGCAAATAAATTTATTTATATATCATGCAAACTGCCAATCAATTATTTACATATAATTGTCCGGAAAACTGAATTATATAATAAATAATGAATTATATATAAATAATTTTGTAAAATAATTTATTTACACATGGCGCCTCATACTTTCGGCACCCGACTACTATCCTATATGCAAAATTAATATCATGGAGGCCAGAACCCCGACATTCTTAGACCCTTAGCTTCAGCAGAAAAATAGCCAGGCGCCAGTGTGTTAAAAAGATGCAGAAATGTACGATAAAAGTGTGCGACATCCGCAGAAATCTGCGCAGAAATGTGTGATAAAATGTGCAACATCGCAGAAATCTGCACAGAAATGTGCGATAAAATGTGCGACATCGCAGAAATCTGCGCAGATTTCTGCGATAAAATGTGCGACATCGCAGAAATCTGCGCAGAAATCTGCGATAAAATGTGCGACATCGCAGAAATCTGCGCAGAAATGTGCGATAAAATGTGCGACATCGCAGAAATCTGCGCAGAAATCTGCGATAAAATGTGCGACATCGCAGAAATCTGCACAGAAATGTGCGATAAAATGTGCAACAAAATGTACGACATCGCAGAAATCTGCGCAGATTTCTGCGATAAAATGTGCGACATCGCAGAAATCTGCGCAGATTTCTGCGATAAAATGTGCGACATCGCAGAAATCTGCGCAGATTTCTGCGATAAAATGTGCGACATCGCAGATTTCTGCGCAGAAATCTTGATGTGTGATGTCCCTTCAGGGCCACCATACCATTGTCCTCATTGGAATTAGGTCCTACTATGTACCAGTGCCTGGCTACATTCAAATGTTAAGTGTCGAGGGTATGTTTCCATATCTCCATGGTAACCATGCAGAGACGCGGACATTTTGTTTGAGCAGGCTCGAGACAAAAGCAGGGGATTTCCAGGCACACGCAATGGCAACGCCCATGTCTAGATTCTCATATTGTCCTCATTCGAATTAGGTCCCACTCTGTACCAGCACCTGGCTACTTGGCAATTTGGAGTCCCTGGCGTATGTTTCCATATCTCCATGGTAACCAGAGACGCAGACATTTGCTTGCGCAGGCTCGAGACAAACGCTAGTCTGGTTCCCCGACCTGACAATTTCCCCCGACGTCTACACGTCTAAATTGTAGGTCAGGCAGCCTCCGTGGCTAAAAATAAACATGACGACATTGACGGCCCTTTTTCAAAGCTCGACTCCGTTTCCGAATTCGCTTTATCACATAAAGCTTTTAATGTTCCGATAATTTTTTAAAAATAAATCACTTGCTTCATATATCATACAGTTATGATATACAGTTTAATACTTCTGTAAACAAACATTGACTAATTTTAACCTGGAATCTTCAAAGTTGGACACCCAAACAGCACTGTTAGCAGGCGGAGCCGAATTGAGACCACGCCGCGTTTTGGAAAATGCCGGTAACGGTCGTCAAATTCAGACTAGTGCATGACGCAGCAAAAAGTTCGCCCCTCGTATACGATCCGAGTGCAAAATCGTCGTTGAATTTCAAGCAATGGATGCTAATTATCAACTAGTTTTTTAAAGTTTTTAATAGGCAATTAGCAGTTAATAAAACCTATATTATACTCGGAAATACTCGGACACTATCCGATTGAATTCGGCAAACTTCGGACAGTTTCGGAAAAAGGAGGAATTCCTCCCGTTTTAGTCACGTGATGTAAATTGTAATACATTGTATTACCGGAGGCTACCTGACCTAAGATTCATCAGGAATAGTCGGAATCTTTTGGTCTGGGAACAAGACTAGACAAACGCACGGGATTTCCAGACACACGCAATGGATCGGGTAGTTCACGCTACATTCCCTACTTTATTCTCAAAAGCCATTATGCATTGTGCAATAGAGGTGACATGGTAACCTACATGTCAGACGCTTCAACATGTGCCCAATATTTTTATACGATTTTTTTTCAGGGGGGGGGGGCCTATCGTGAGCCAAGTTGCTTAAAGTGTGCAGGGTTTTTGCTGACCCCACGCGACGATGCTGTCTGCCAAATTAGACAGTCCCCCCCTGTATATAGTTATGGGGACCAGTAGCTATAGCAACCATCGATTGGATCACCTCTGTGCGCGCATCATGATTGTTTATTTTCCAATCGTTAGTTGACTTTTAGCTCTGTGCATGAATTGTGATTTAACACACGAGTATCAAAAAACTCATTCTTGTCTTACGCAAAATCATCAGTGTCTCCATAAAGGTAACTTTCAAGCAGTTCAAATGCATGGGTTTTAAATACCAAAACAGTAGTTTCTCTCTCTTTATTATTATTTGACAGAGACTCGTTAGAATTTAGCAATTAACGAAGCTCATCACTTCCGAAACTGTACATTCGTGACGCAGCTTTGTCATTTTTGCAATAGACTGGTTGGGCCATTCGTTACCGTTATGATTTTTAATTCAGGAGTCAAGGTTCGTGTGCAAGATTCAGGACGGTTAATGGAACCAGACTATCTACCCTGCTTAATAAGTAAATCTACCCAGTCAGCCCATTAGGGTTAGGGATCAAACACTGTCTTGATCAAAATGATTGTTAAATCGAGCCCTTGATGTGTGCTGGTGCAGTAGCTGAATGTTATATCCTGAGAATCATCAGCCACCCATTAACACTGACATCTGAACGCCTGAGATATAACGTCAGATCCCCTGCAGAAGGGTAATGAGCGCTCTGACGCTAAAAAAAAAATCACTTTCAAGAAAATTGCATTGAAAGGATCCAATATTCCCTACGCGTATTATGAATCAAATGTTCTCCCAAGCGTATTATAAATTGTACGAATTTTAAATTTGTCAAACGTATGGTTTCATACTTTTTTGAAAAATTTGTGCTGATTTCCGATGAAAATGTTTAAATGTCATTAAAATAGAGTCACTTTTTGTATTGGCATAGTCCCTTTTGCTGGAAGGACGAAGATAGCCTTGTCGTCTCAAGATTTTTTTTCTAGGGGGGGGGGGGGACAAAGAACATTTTTTCGAAAAAAATCCTTGTACTTTCGCTAGCATATTCTCAATTTATCATTTTTTTTCGAGAGTGGGCTGGGGACTTTTGCCATCCTTACCCCCATTGACACACCTGCAGACTCCTATTTTGTTAAATGTGTATTAAATAGCAAATATGACTTCACACCACTTTGATTTTGTTTTGTTTAGCCCCCCGCGACGGCTATTTCTTCGTCAGACTTCTATAAGATAACCACCAGGGAAAATGTTCATGATTACGTGTTCGGACGTATAAAAAGGGCGTAAGAGCATACGCCCTTCCTCAGGCACGAAGTCGATTATTAAACTCATCTCAAGTTAACTTTCCGTCATCCCTCAACTAACTACTCGTCGAGTATAAACGGTGAAAACTAATTTAGAAACAAACACAAACAGAAATTCTTTTAGAATTTTAATCCTGACGCAAATGTTGGGGAAAAAACTCAGACAGTTAATTTAGTATTTAGTATTTTAGCAGCAAATAGAGGGGGACCAACGATTAAGAAAAGAAAACAGATACATCATCATACGCCCGTCCTATAGGAAGTATAAAAAAATAAAAAAAAAACACTGGAATCAGTTGACTTGGGCATATGCCTAGGCTTGGGACGACCGTCCGCAATTTCTGACGACCCCCCCCCCCCCAACTCCCCGTGCTGAATCTGTCACTTATTTTGCTCATTCTAGAAGCGTGTTAAGTTAATACATGAGCAAAGTGCCTATTTTTTTTTGGTTATTGTTGTCGCTCTTTGTAAAATTAAATTTATCTTCCTTGCTTTATTTTGCAGTTTGAGATTGACAATCGTTTCCTGATTTGCAGTTGCAAGCTTCCCTAGCTGTGGCCGTCACAGGTAAGTCTTATCATCATGGACAAATTAATTTTTAATGCATGGGCATCCTTAGTTGCAAGTCTGTTGTATTATTAAATCCTGTTCAAGTGTGTGTTTACATATCAAACCTATTACTCCCAGAGCCAGGGGTCATTTATTTGAAAAAATGACCAAGTGTTTGGTGGGTATTTTTTTGTTGTTGAAAGGTTACACCTTGTGTGTGGAGCAGTGTACGCGTTGCTGTCTACGACAGTTTCGCTTCTGCCGCTCGGACAATTCTTCCTGACCGATCCATCCATTGTTCCTTTGTGAGTTGTATCAAGTTCTCCAACTCTGCCCTGTTGTGCAGTCCCGCTTGATTGTCTGCAGGTCTTTATCCAGAACGATTGGTAGTGTTGAACGGGGTCGTCCTCGCCAGCCTTCTGCGCCTGCTTCCTTGGTGAAGTAATCTTCGATAAACTTCTGCGCAGGTACATCCCTCGGAAGCCGCAGGATATGGCCAAAGAGTCGCCAGCGGGCTGTAATGACACGGACGTTTAGCGGTTGACACTTGCATCGTCGAAAGAGGGCATTGTTTGAGATTCGATGTGGCCACCGTATTCCAATGAGTTGTCGTAGCTGGTTTCGGTGGAATGAGTCCAGTTGGTCTGTTTGTGATTGTGTGAGGCCCAATGTGCCCATGTTGTAAAGGAGCACAGGGAGCACAAAAATGTTGTAGAGGCGGAGACGAAGTTCCTCGCTCACGTGGTGGCGCCGTAGCCACAACGTTTTTATGCGGTGGAATGCTACAGTGGCTAGTTTCTTGCGACGAGTGACATCTTCACCATCTCCCAACAGAGACCCGAACTATTTTGTCATGCGCCATAGTTCGCCTACTTGGTCTGCCAGACGCTTGACTGATGTTCGCTCTGTTTTTGGTCAGGTTAACGGTGAGGAACCACTCCAGCAGACTTGCTGGCGCAATATGTTCCACAATGTCAAGGTGTTCTCTGGAGTTACTGATGAAATTGACATCATCAGCATATGCCTCTTCAACAGGAACACATCTGCCTCTGTTATGTTGGGTTTCTAGTTTGTGACGAAGGTCACGAAGGGCTGCCTCAACATATACCACGAACAATACTGGGGATAGGCTGTCTCCTTGGGGTGTGCCAATGGTTGTTTGAAATGGATCACAGCAACCCCTCTGGAGGCGAGGTTCAAGTGATGTCTCAGCTAGAAGTAGTCGAATAATGCGTGTTTCTGACTCATCCAGAAAAGTGTGGAGAACATCCATCAGCCGATTTCTTCTGATGGTGTCGAAGGTGCGGCTCATATCAAGACCTAGGATCTCTGTGCTCTGCTTATATCGCTGTGTTTTGGCGCACAGCCAGCGGTAGCCGAACACAATGTCTGCTGTTCCACGACCTTTGCGAAAGCTACTTTGGCCAGAGGCAACATTTGTCCACCTTCTCATACATACGATAGAGAACCAACAGAGAAAGAGTCTTACGCAGTGCTGTCAGTAGAACGATTGGTCTCAAGCTGGACAATGGACCTCGAGGTTTCCCTGGCTTTTGTAGTAGGATTAGAACACCACGACCAATACTCAGCCCTTGTTGCTCCTCTAGGGCCTGATTAAAGATACCCGCTATTGGTTGAGCAAGAGTGTGTGCAGCACTTTCGAGAATTTCGCCGGGCATATAGTCGCAGCCACAGGAACGGCCATTGTTAAGCTTTTTCATAGATGTTTCTACCTCCTCAGGCAGTATGGGAACCGGCAAAGGGCAGCGATCTCCAACAAAGGGGGGCAGTCCCGTAAGTACATCACCATGAAACTGCTGCGTCATTGATGATGTGCCCATGCTCATCGTGAAGTATATAGGTGGCACGTGTGGTCTAGCGGTGGCGTGTTGTGCCCTTGAGTAAGGCGCTTCACCTCAATTACTCCTCTCAACCCAGGTGTTAAATGGGTACCGGCATTATTCAATGCTGGGAAGGTAACAGACTCGCTGTGGAGGAGGTGTGGCGATCCCCCCACAGCAGCATATGAGTCTGGCCCAATCGCTAAATGAAAGAGAGATGGGCACTCCGTTCCTGTGAACACAGGTTCGTCCCTTTACCTTTTACAGGGGGATGTATGGCTTGCGGTACAGTAGTCTTACTGCACGGAACATCTGTGCACTATCGTGAAGACGTTGTATCTCCGCTGCAAGTCCGTCTAACCGCGCAGAGGCGTTGGCCAGTGAAAGTCTGCGCATGGAGTGCGGAATTTGGTTGCGTTCTTTTTTCATATTTGTTTTTGTCTCGCTGGGAGGCATACTGTCAATGCGAAGGCGAAGGTCACGCTGTCTCAGGGACATCTGTTCCATCTCTGAACAGAAACAGCCTCGTTGCTTTGATGTATTTGGTACCACGCCAATTGTGTCAGCTGCAGAGCTGCAGATGACTTTAGATAATGCGTTCCAGCGTTCTTGTGCACTTGTCAAAGGTGGTGTTGTACTTGAAAGTCTTTGCTGGACTTTGGTAATATATCTTTTTCGCTGATCTGGGTCAGCGAGTTGGTATGTGGCATAGCGGATGGTCTTGTTGCTTGCTCATGTCTTTCGACACCTTGGGGTATTCAAATTGGCTTGGCGTATGGTTGGCTGGCGGTGGATGTCACATATATACGTGTGCGATACGCACACATTTGCAGAACTAGTTTTGGGGTCATTTTTGCTTTTTCTGGGCCCGCTCTTTTCTTGTGAAGTTTCGGGACCCATACCGACTCTTCGAATTTTCTTTATTTATGTGAACTCATCTAAAAAGGAAATTATTCTTAGATATTGGCAGTTTTCTCAATGCTGCGTAACAGCCATATTTTTAATTTTCTTGCCTGACGTCACGTATTTGAGTCTGGTGTCAAGGTCCATCTCCAGATAACATTAATAATAGCCAATTTCAATAACCAAAAGGTAACAATTCTTAAAAACATTCGAACTCCTGCTGCCCCCGGTCCCTCGAGTCTTAATATGATACACACAGATAAACTGTACCTCCTTACTAGTGACGCTTAATTCAAATGGCGTTTGCAATAGTTACTCAGTGATTAGAAGCAAGATAATAATTGGAATTTTTGGCAAATAGGTTATGCGTATCTAAGAAAATAAATTTCTATAGTAAATTATAATTTCTTTATAATGTTGTGCCGATGCTGATGAGGGCATAACATTTTCAAGTTTTTGAAGTTCTAACTTCGCAAAACGTATATATAGTTATTGTCAAAATACATGTAATCCGTAGATCATACTTGCCGATAGTGGTCCGTAGCGTGGTTTTCCATATTTTGCATATTAATCCGTAAGTCAGGCAGGGCTTATTCACCTTTTTTTGAACGAAACCCCGTGTGTCAAAAGTCGGCCACTTACGACGACCACGACAAAACATAAATCCCATTAACCTTTTTTGAACGAGACCTCTTTTGTTTCACTATCTTGAACAAGATGGTCGCGACCTTCTGGTTGGGAACCCCGCCCATAAGGAATCAGATAGAAACCAATCAAGAAAACGAAAAATCGTATTATTTTATTTTCAGGGTCGGGCGCAATGTCTACCTTTATCGGAGCTCTGCTAGATGTCTCCGGCTCTATGAAGAACAGCATTGGTGACGGAGTGGATGAAGACGGAGGGACGTGGGCGCGATCAGTATTTACGGTGATTGATGACCTAATTAAACACGACGTATCAGACACTAATCGCGTCTTTGCAGTCGGTTTTGGTGCGAAAAAAGGACGAAACGTATTTGACATTCTAGGGACAATTCGGGAGGTCCAGACACACCAGAGCACTGGTAGAGGCCCTGCTGAATACCAGACCATTGAAAAGGTATTACAAATACTGGAGTTAAACGGTGCACCAACAATCAGAAAATGGGCGGAAATCGAGACGATAAGGAGGGCGGTATTTGAACACGAGGCACAGTTAATCCTCAAGACAATTGAATCCGACAAACTGTGTACAAGATGGTTTGTTGACAATAACCTTCCCAGAGCTTGTTTTGACTGGGAAGTCCCTCCAGACGTCCCTCGAGTAGGCGGGGCATTTGCATCTCCTCAAGATGAGTACGCATCCGCTGCTACTTCATTCGTCCAGGCTACTACTGACGACATCGAAGAAGTTGTCAGAAAGGCGATAACCTCAATAAAGCAGGGCCACTGGCAGTGCCCTGCTAAATACCAGACCGTTAAAGAGATTTTACACAAACTGGAGTCAAACGGTGCGCAGAAAATAAGACAATGGGCGGAAATCGAGACGATAAGGCGGGCACTATCTGAAAAAGAGGCACAGATAATCCTTGAGAAAATTACATTTGACTATCAGTATACAAGAGAGTTTGTTAACTATAACCTTCCTAGAATTTGTCTTGGCTGGAAAGTCCCTCGAGAAGTTCCTCGAGTAGGAGAGGCGTTTGCATCTCCTCAAGATGAGTACGCATCCGCCGCTAGTTCATTCGTCCAGGCTACTACTAAAGACATCAAAGATGTTGTCAGAAAGGCGATGACATCAATAGTCCCTGCTGAATACCAAACCATTGAAGAGGTCTTAAACATACTGGAGTCAAACGGTGCGCGGACAATCAGAAAATGGGCGGAGAAAGATACGATAAGGCGGGCAGTATATAAAAACGAGGCACAGTTAATCCTCGAGAAAATTGCATCTGACAAACTGTGTACAAGATGGTTTGTTGACAATTTCCTTCCTAGAGCTTGTTTTGACTGGGAAGAACCTCGAGAAGTACCTCGAGACGGAGGGGCATTTGCATCTCCTCAAGATGAGTACGCATCCGCCGCTAGTTCATTTGTCCCGGCTACTACTACAGACATCAAAGATGTTGTCAGAAAGGCGATGACCTCGATGAAGCAGGGTCAGTGCCCTGCTGAACACCAGACCATTGAAGAGGTCTTACGCAAACTGAAGTCAAACGGTGCGCGGACAATAAGAAAATGGGCGGAAATAGATACGATGAGGCAGGCAGTAGCTGAACACGAGGCACAGTTTATCCTTAAGAAAATTGCATCTGACAAACTGTGTGCAAGATGGTTTGTTGACAATTACCTTCCTAGAGCTTGTTTTGACTGGGAAGAACCTCAAGAAGTACCTCGAGAAGGAGGGGCATTTGCATCTCCTCAAGATGAGTACGCATCCGCTGCTACTTCGTTTGTCCAGGCTACTACAAAAGACATCGAAGAAGTTGTCAGAAAGGCAATAACCTCAATGAACCAGGGTCAGTTCCCTGCTGAACACCAGACCATCGAAGAGGTCTTACAAATACTGGATTCAAACGGTGCCCGGACAATAAGAAAATGGGCGGAAATCGATACGATTAGGTGGGCAGTATCTGAAAACGAGGCACAGTTAATCCTTAAGAAAATTGCATCTGACAAACTTTGTACACGAATGTTTGTCGACAATTGCCTTCCTAGAGCTTGTCGTGACTGGGAAGTCCCTCGAGTAGGAGAGGCATTTGCATTTCTTCGAAATGAGTTTGTCCAGGCTACTACTACAGACATCAAAGAGGTTGTTAGAAAGGCGATGACATCAATGAAGCAGGGCCAGTGCCCTGCTGAACACCAGACCATTGAAGAGGTCTTACGCATACTGGAGTCAAAGGGTGCGCGGACAATAAGAAAATGGGCGGAAATAAACACGATAAGGCTGGCAGTAGCTGAAAATGAGGCACAGTTAATCCGTAAGAAACTTACATCAGACGAAGAGTTTGCAAGATATTTTGTTAACGATTGCCTTCCTAAAGCTTGTCATGACTTCGTAGTCCCTCCAGTAAGAGGTTTTCGCATTTCAGGGCCACTTGCATTCGTTCAAAGTTTGTATTCATCCGCCGTTACTTCATTTGTCCAGGCTAAAAAGGAAGACGTCGAAGAAGTTGTCGGAAAGTCTTTGATGAGAGACGTTAGTGGGAGATCTGTATTTAAAGTACAAGACGCAGCCAATATAATACGCGGATGTGTTGACGAAAGAGAGCTCACGACTCAGAGAGCGCGGGAATTACTGAAGATTGTCGAGCCATTCATTTATGGTTACACACCATTATATTCAGCATTGAGAGCGGCAGCAGGCTTATTGGAGCGGTCAATGAAAACACACCCAAACCATCACAGATTACTGTTTATCATGTCTGATGGCTATCCGTCAGATGGTGGTAGCATAAGCGGAATTAAACGGCAGCTTGAAAAGGCAAAGGTCACCGTAGTGAGTTGCTATATTTGCAGCTCATCATCTGTTGAACCCCGGCGACTTTACAGCGTTGTTGATGAAGACTGGGAGAAAGGGGCCAAATTCCTGTTCGACCTGAGCTCCAAGATACCGACAGAGTTTGTAACTAGGGCAATCTTCATCAAACACGGATGGCAGATCGAAATAACTAACAACGAGACCAAGCTGTTTTTGCACGTAAATCATCCTGACCACTTGAAAGATGCCTGCAGTTTGGCGCAAAACGCTGTCTGTTGCCTGGATTCATTGTCCGATTTGCTCGTATCTGTCGATCTTGATATTTACATTAACCTAAAGAACGCAGGCTTTACAGCACAAAAACAGGTGGGTAGCACCTGCTATGCAAACGCTTCAGCAGCAGTCCTTCATCTCGCCATGCACAGGATTCTCGGCCGAGACGGTGGGTATCCGGACTTTGAGAAGATTCGAGACGAGATGATCGACCGGTACGGCAAAGAAGGGGCCATCATTCTCTGCGTTCTACAGGAGGTCTGTCCGCGGTACAGATTACAATGTCAACAGGTTGATGTCAATGGAGCCAGGAAGGCCATAGCAGCAAAGCGTCCGGTTGTGGCAACGTTTCTGCTCACTGACGAGGAATGGGACACGTTCGCAAGGTTTTACCTGAACAACCCAACAGGCATTCTGAAAAAGCGCGACCTCGACATCAGTAAAAGGAGACCAAATGCCAAACTCGAAGGACACGCAGTCGTGTTGACAAGTTTCAACAGCGAATGTCTTCGTCTGATGAATTCATGGGGAGACAGCTGGGGAGATATTGGATTCTTTAGAGTTGAAAACGCCGAGGTGCTTGGTCTGGAGTTCTTCGACGTTTATTGGACATTGAACGATTTGAGCCGGAGGGAAAAAGATTATTATCGTATGCATGGATCTGAAGTCGCTGAGAAACTTATGAAGTCACTGAAGGGTCTACAAGTATCAGTATTTACATGCCCTTCATGCCGCCAGACTTCAAAGGTGACCGAGTTCTCAGGCACTCTGTCGCGGGCCAGATGTCCCGAATGCAAGGACGAGTTCTCGAGTCAGGATGGAGACGGGAACATTCTAGCGTTGAACATATACCTGACCTCGCTCAGCCGGAAGACTTCTCGCGATAATGATGGAATATAACTAGGTTACTGGCAAAAATTGGACAGTGTTTTACAAACAGAAGTTGCTGCGAGACCGTTCAATGTCGTCATATTACAAATGTATTGACCAACAGTAGATTATAAAGAGGAAGACATTGAGAAACTCTATGAAGAGGTAGGCGAAGCTTGTAAGCAGGTGAAACACTCCGCCACGTTGGTTAGGATGGTTGATTTGAATTGTAAAGTAAGTTCACAGAGAGAAAGAAGCGTTGCCTGGGTGAAAGGAAAGAGAAAGGAAACAGGTTTATCCAGTTATATGATAAGCTATCAGTATAAAAACAGCGATAAAAATACACACGTACCTGGGTGCACACATTGGATCCGACCCCAAGCTAGTTTTGATGAACATATCAGTGAAACTGAACATTCCAAAGTAAGAGAAATGCCAAGAAACATTGACAAATCAAGAGACTGACGTAGAAATGAGAAGCATGTTGAATCGTACTATTGAGAACAAGTTTTCAGTTCTTCATGTGGACGGAGAAGAACAAGTACCAGCAGAAACGGCCATTGAGGAGAAATGGAATGCTGTTAGAGATAGTATGCTTGAAGCCATGAAAGAGGTTCTTCCGAAGAGACAGTGAGTGAAAAATCAGAAGTGGATGACAGATGAGATCCTGGAGTTAATAGAACAGAGACGTACAAAGAGAAGAACATCTCCAGCGTATAAAGAAATCGATAAGGAAATAAAGGGGATATGCAAAAAAGCAAAAGAAGAATGATTTGAGGAGAGGGTGAATGGCTGGAGTTTTATGAAAAGAAACAATACATGAGGTCACTGCTACAGATTGTCAAGGAACTCACAGTAAAAAAAAACCCCAAAACAGGAATCAAGACAGGTGTATCAAAAACAAAGATGGAGAACATCAACATAAAGGAGAAATAACCGCTGGAGACATACAAGATGCGATTAAGAAACCGAAGAGCAACAAAGAACCTGGACCGGATAATATCACAACAGAATGTTAACAAGTCCTAGATAATTCTAACATTAAGACTCTGACTGATCTGTGTAACAGCATTTTCTTATCTGGACACATACCAAACAGCTAATGAGGTCAACATTTACTAGCATGCCAAAGAAAGCAAAGGTACCAGAATGTGGCGACTACAGAACCATCATCCATTAGGAGTCTCCGAGTTTTACTACACAAAATTTATCAAAGAATCGAAGATGACATCGATATCAATCAGACAGGATTTCGACCTAATATTGGCACAAGGGAAGGATTATTCAACCTTAAGACAACCATTGACAGTTGGCAATTCATAAACCAGTGTATATGTGCTTTTGATTATACCAAAGTGTTTGATCGGGTGAACCAAACAGAAGTAGTGAAATTGCGTCAACATTAACAGCAACGACTTCAATCTCATATAGTTTCTGTTCTGGAACAGGACGGCATGTGTGAGGTTAGAGGATGGTCTCTCCGAAGTCTTTCCTATCAAGAGAGGAGTACGTAAGGGTGTCGTATCTCGCAAGCTGTTCAACATTTATACAGAGCAAATATTTAAAAAGATCCAAGATCTACCAGGTTGTGAAATAGGAAGCAGAAACATCAATAACCCCACTAGCTTTGCTGCATTGGTCGCAGAAACCGAAGACTCCTTCATAGAAATCATAACCAAAGTACGAACACAAGTAAAACATGGACTCCTAATGAATCTGAAAAAAAAAGACTACAGTCATTGTACATGTAGTAAGCAGAGACACGCAAAGTCCTTCAATTGGAATACAGATCAACGGATTGTATCGTCCAGCAAGTGGACAAATACCTTTATCTTGGCCATACAATTACGCAGGTTGGGCGTTGTAAAACAGAGATAAGAAAGAGAATTGGCATAGCGAAAACAAGCTTTCTGAATGGGCAGGTTTTGCTTCCAGCTAGACACAAGTTTCATTAAGACTACGTTTGTTGAGATTCTATACATCAAGAATCTATTAAAAGACTGGAAGCGCCGGCAATGTGGTTTTACAGAAAAATGTTGAAAATCTTCTACAAGGATCAAGTTGCAGATGAAAATGTTCACAAACGATATGAACGAAATAAAACAAAGAAAGCTACAATATAAGACAGTTATAGAGCCCTCAATTGTTCAGTGGACTTTCAATCCACATGGAGGGTCCCACCACGGTGGTGGAAAAGGCACATAAGAACTGTGAATAAACTGGTTTTCTCCCCGATGAAGCAGCAGACGTTGACTGATGAGAGGTTGCAGACTCTACTCTGTTAGGTAGATTGTATCACCAACGGCAGACCCCTGACCAGGGTATCTGATGACGTGATCAACCTGGAAGCATTGTTTTGCTTGTGCTCAGCTTTCACACATGTGAATATGTTTGTATAATCACAAATCACCAATATAGTACAGATCACATATTATTGATTGATTCAGATTGAGTAAGAAACTGAATTTCAATGAGTTTTCATTTTTGTATTCAGTACATTGGTTAAATTTGGACCATTTTTCAGTTCATAATATGTGTGAGGTAATATCTGAGATTGATCAGGTGACCAAGCTAATAATTCAGTAGCTCAGTTTTACCAGATATCAAGTGTTTGTTCTTGCAACATTGCCACACAATCTACAATTTGAGCATGTAGACTGTTAAAGCATTTATGTCCACTTGTATCATTATTAATTACACAGTGGAAACTGTTGCTTGTATGTACATACATGTAACTTTTATGCTGATGATTCGTATGATTTTAAGTTTGGATATGTGCAAACAAAGATTCTGTATTAATGTGCTGCTACATAGAATACGCTTTGATTTGTCCAGTTACATTGTAATTCTCAAATGAGCACGTTTTCCTTTGTTTCTGAAGACATGATGATCATTGAAGGCATTGTGTATGGAAACATAATTACTTTGAATTTGCAAGATTGACATTGTCACTGTTATTTAAAGGGAAAGGGAAAATGTTATTCTGTTTGGGACCATAATTGCTTGTATTATATTACTCTAGACTTGGCAACATTTGAAGTAGAAATGATCGTTATGCCCAAGTCATGCATACTTTGAATGTAAAGTTTGTTTATTCTGTTCTTTTTCTAGACTATGAAAGTGTATTTTGAAAACACAGTTGTATTAAGTAAGCAAGTCATATTTTTCAAGTACATGTAGATTGTGCATAAAAATTTGCTATATCGGATCAAGTGTAACCAATATCAATTCCATGCAGTTTAATGGAAGTGCAGAAAAAGGACTCTCTTTGTAATAACCAATTCAGTCACTATGTGTAATATGTTGCTTGAGAAATGCAGATGATGTCAATATTAACTGTTCTCTCAATATGTTCAGTGGTTACAATTATTAGTTTAATGAATTATGGGTTTGGATTTGTAAAAAATATCTGACATATTCAAATTCGTTATGTCTGATGAGTTAGATTAAGCTGTCTGCTGCATGTATATGTGCGATCGGTTTAGGTGAAAAGTTATCACCTAGAAATTGTACTTAAGTTCCAAATCGTAAAGGAAAAGTTGTTTAGAGTTCCTGCAATTTTGTTTGTGAAACTGCATTGTTTAAAGTTAAGCCCAGAAATTATACATGCCATGATGTTAACTATGGCGATTATTTTTGTGAGTAGTTCT